>JAQFXM010005889.1:0-14155 GCA_034693345.1 Entomobrya multifasciata | reverse complement strand
TTGGACAGAATTCCCAAATGGATTCCAATAAAGATAGCCAAAATATTTATTCAGTTAATCCAAATGATACGCAGGGAAGAAGCCTTAAAAAACCACCATGCAAAAAGAAACAAAACCAAACACAGGGTGCTAACAAACAGGGACCACAGTCAGGAAGAAGCATGGGCGGTGAAGCACAACAACCAGACATTGATCAGAGTGAACATGGTACTGAAACGGACCAAAATGCTGGAAATCAGTATAATCTTAGCGACATGCAAGGAAGAAGCCTTAAGAAATCATCGTGTAAAAAGAAGCAAAATCAGACACAGACACAAGGAACTAACAAATTTCAGGCGGGACGAAGCATGGGTGGTGAAGCAGAGCAACCACAAAGTGATCAATATGAACTAGAAAGCCAAACGGGTAACAATGCAGCAAACCAATTAACTTCAAACGACATGCAAGGAAGAAGCCTAAAGAAAGCCCCTTGTAAGAAAAAACAAAATCAGACGCAAGTTGCGAACCAACCAGGACCACAGACCGGAAGAAGCATGGGTGGTGAAGCACAACAAACAGATAACGATCAGATTGAGCAAGATCAATTGAACAGCAATGCTGGAAATCGTATAAATCCTAATGATATGCAAGGAAGAACTCTGAAAAAAACGTCATGCAAGAATAAGAAAAATCAGACTCAAGTTGCAAACCAATCACAAGGGTTGCAGGCAGGTAGAAGCATGGGTGGAGAAGCACAACAAACGGAAATCGATCAGTTGGATTCCCAAGCAAACAACAATGCTAGTAATCAATTTAATTCAAATGATATACAGGGAAGAAGTCTCAAAAAAGCATCGTGCAAGAAGAAACAAAATCAGACTCAGGGTGCCACCAAGCAAGGGGTTCAGGCAGGTAGAAGCATGGGCGGTGAACCACAGCCAATGGAAAGTGACCAACATGACCAAGATTCCCAAATTGGAAATTCTGGGAACCAAAATAATCCTTTAATTAATATGAATGATGTGCAAGGAAGAAGTCTCAAAAAGGCATCTTGCAAAAAGAAGCAAAATCAGACACATGCTGCTACGATGCAAGGTTCCCAGGCTGGTAGAAGCATGGGCGGTGATCCACAGCCAATGGAAAGTGACCAACATGACCAAGGTTCCCAAATGGACAACTCTGGAAACCAAAATAATCCCGCAATAAATTTGAATGATGCGCAGGGACGAAGCCTTAAAAAGGCGCCTTGCAAAAAGAAACAAAATCAGACTCAAGGTGCTACGAAGGAAGGGGTTCAGGCAGGTAGAAGCATGGGCGGCGATCCACAGACAATGGAAAGTGACCAACATGACCAAGATACCCAAATGGACAATTCTGGGAACCAAAATAATCCCACAGTTAATATGAACGATGTGCAGGGACGAAGTCTGAAAAAGGCTCCTTGCAAAAAGAAACAAAATCAGACTCAGGGTGCTACTAAGCAAGGGGTCCAGGCAGGAAGAAGCATGGGCGGCGATCCACAGCCAATGGAAAGTGACCAACATGACCAAGATGCTCAAATGGACAATTCTGGGAACCAAAATAATCCTACACTTAATATGAATGATGTGCAGGGACGAAGTCTCAAAAAAGCATCATGCAAGAAGAAACAAAATCAGACTCAGGGTGCCACTAAGCAAGGTCCGCAGACAGGAAGAAGCATGGGCGGTGAACCACAGCCAAATGAAAGTGACCAACATGGGCAAGATGCTCAAATGGACAATACTGGGAACCAAAATAATCCAACAATTAATATGAATGATGTGCAGGGACGAGGTCTCAAAAAGGCATCATGCAAGAAAAAGCAAAATCAGACTCAGGGTGCCACCAAGCAAGGTTCTCAGGCAGGCAGAAGCATGGGCGGTGAACCACAGCCAACGGAAAGTGACCAACATGACCAAGATTCCCAAATTGGCAATTCTGCGAACCAAAATAATCCTTCACTTAATATGAATGATGTGCAGGGACGAAGTCTTAAAAAGGCGTCATGCAAGAAGAAACAAAATCAGACTCAGGGTGCCACCATGCAAGGTCCTCAGGCAGGTAGAAGCATGGGCGGTGAACCACAGCCAACAGAAAGTGACCAACATGGCCAAGATTCCCAAATTGGCAATTCTGGAAACCAAAATAATCCTACACTTAACATGAATGATGTGCAGGGACGAAGTCTCAAAAAGGCATCTTGCAAGAAGAAACAAAATCAGACTCAGGGTGCCACTAAGCAAGGTCCGCAGACAGGTAGAAGCATGGGCGGTGAACCACAGCCAAATGAAAGTGACCAACATGGCCAAGATGCTCAAGTGGACAATACTGGGAACAAAAATAATCCAACAATTAATATGAATGATGTGCAGGGACGAAGTCTCAAAAAGGCATCATGCAAGAAAAAGCAAAATCAGACTCAGGGTGCTGCTAAGCAAGGTCCTCAGTCAGGTAGAAGCATGGGCGGTGAACCACAGCCAACGGAAAGTGACCAACATGGCCAAGATACTCAAACGGACAATTCTGGGAACCCAAATAATATGAATGATGTGCAGGGACGAAGTCTCAAAAAGGCGTCTTGCAAGAAGAAACAAAATCAGACTCAGGGTGCTAACCAGTTAACACCGCAGGCAGGAAGAAGCATGGCTGGTGACGCACAGATGGAAAATGAAGAAACACATGCAGATGAAGATGACGAAAGTTCAGTGGGTAGTTATGACACTAAAACACCATCCAATTCTCAAAATAATCAAAACAATAGAAGGTATAATAATTCGCCAAAGAAGCAAAGCTATGGAAGAGATTCGAGTTCGGGAAATAACGGAAGGTACTCAAATTCACAAACAAATCAAAACACCTGGAGACCTTCGAGTTCAAAAAATAATAGAGATAATGATGGGTATTCAAATTCGCCAAGTAATCAAAATAATCCCAAGCATTACGATTATAGCAATGGCATATCTTCAAATCCATCGAGTAGTCAAAGTTATTCTGGCCAATATAATTATAATAATGACAAAACATCAAACCCTTCAAGTTCTCAAAATAACCCAACGCATTATAATTATAATAATGGCAAAACTCCAAATTCTGCAAACAATGGCAACAACGGAAGAAATTCCTATTCACGAAACAATGGGAGAAATAATAATTCGCCCAGCAGTACTTACGGTGGTCGAAGTTTCACTTCGCCTACTAGTTCAAATCCTGAAGACTCGCCGAGTAATCCCCGAACTGAAACAGATTCGAACATAGAATATGACTGCGGTGATGACGCCGATCCACCGTTGTCAAAGGACTTAATGCAGGGAAGGGCTTTATCAAGTAAGGGTTGCAAAAACAAAAGAAGTAGTCAAAAACCTCCAGAAAGTCATCATACGTTGTGATAAAAATATTTGTTTCCTTGTTATTTGTTATTGTTTTGTTACTGACTTAAATTCATACATAGATTCTATATTTTACTCAGGTTAACAGAAATTATGACTTGATTTTTTAATAATATAAGTTACAAAGCGTGCGTGTAATTATTTGTTTTTATTTGAGTACTTGTTTTTATTTATATACGCAATAAAATTCTGTGTCCTCAAAACACACATACTTAATTTAATACATTCGTATGTAGTAAACTTACACTTTCCTAACATACTTTGTGCAAGAGAATATTAAAGAAACACCCAAAAACTTCTGGGTCCTCAACTAAAAGCTTTTGAAACTGGGCTGACAAAATCGAGACGCAATAATAGAGCCGACTTTCTCTTAGCATATCTATGTTTTAGTTGAATATATGGAGACGGAGTTTTTTAGTCGACCGTTTTTTTATTGTCGAACTTCACATAAACGACTGCTACATAGTGGAATTTTTTTAGTCGAAATTCTTATAGTCGACAATGTGTTTTGTTGAAATCTTTTAGTCGACCTCGAAGAAAATAATATGCAAGTCACAAATAAATACGAATAAACATTCTATGTGTCATAATCACTATAAATTTCGAAGTACCAATAATAATTAATTTCCATAAACAAATTCTCAAGCTTACCATTGATTTTTTCGTATCGATATACGCGCGATATAGTTTCCATTCATAATATGCTCTGGTGATGCTAGGATTTTTTTCCCCACATAGTTCATTTTCACAGAAACAGAATTTTCATAGCACAGAAAAGACGAACACACTCTTGCCACACTCAAATAAAATAGGAAAGGTGCAAGAGGTAGAACAGAGATACATGACGAAGAAAAGAGAGAACCTGATAATATACACGACTCTTATATATTATTAACCGAATATCAATATCTCGAACATGAACAACGACCCCTCCATCAGACAATAACGACGACGTAGCTAGCAGTTTCGAAACAGCTAATCTAAGGCGGATCCGAATTCGCAAAAACTTAAAATGTTACTCCGACAGTTGAGACCAGAAGCAAATGTTTACGAAAGGTTAATTTGTAATGTTTTTTATATATGACATGCTTAAATGTTAACATAATATGCCAATTATTACGACCCGTTCATAGTTTTATTATGAAATTTGGAATAACAGTGACGAAGAAACAGTGGAATAAAATTCAACTAATTCCAACTAAATTCGACAACTTCTTCAAAAAACAATGTCGACTAAATCCATTTCTTCTAAAAAAATTCTACTAAGCCAATTTCGTCACTATAATTTCGACAATAATTTTTTGGTCGACTCATAAAATTCTACAAGTAAAAATCTTCTAATAACCCAATGCACTAACAACGAGTCGACTCTATTATACCGACCCGACAAAATCTTATACTCATGACTCAAATTGGGAATCTTGCGAACTCAGAAATTAAAATCGTTCGGTTTTTTTCACAAATATTTATTGTCCTAATAGCATCTGATCTTTATTTAAGAAGTGTTGTGTGGGCAGACCTTGTATATGTATAAATTTTAACCACATTTAAATGCGTTAAATACGATTCCTCGAAGTAAAATTAGAAGCCAAATGAATCTATTCCTATGCACGCAACAAGCAAAAAACAGTTTAAAACACTCACTAAATTCAAAACCACTTTGTCAAAACGTTCAAATCAGTGAACTTTTGTTAGGCTATGGAATAAATGTTGGGCATTTTGTGACTTTTAAGATTGAGTCCTAATAAATCTCATCTATGTCAAAATGCCTGATATGACATTTAGTTTTTATATCGAAGTCGCATAAGTCCTAGCCACAGGTTTGTAATTCGAAACACCAAAAAATTATCGATCAAAGCAAAAAATTTTCACTTGCGATTCTTTTTCATTTCAATTAATATTATGCTAGTGATTAAGTGAATACTGTTGCTACATTACAACACTTATACATAAACAAGGCGAAGACAATATCTGGCACTACATAAAGCTTGCCATTCTTTCAGCAAATACGTTAATTATAAAACTTTTTGAAACCCGACTATATCGTCAACCAGTCCAAATCAATATGGAGATAGTTTTGGAATTTTTGGTAAACAAGAAATGTGTGACGAGAGGTACGACAAGGCTATTTTGAGGAATGTTAATTTATATCATTAGCAACAAGCCATTCAAGTCGCTTTCCCAAGCTTGTAACTTCCATTTTTTGTAATATATCATACAGACACAGATTTTCCATATCACAGGCTTCATTTATTTCTTTGAAGACGATCTTCTATTTTTTAAGGGCCAATTCCAATCTGAACTCTTTATATTAAGTTGGAAACTGAGACCAAAATAAAATTTGTGCTACATTCGGTATAAATATAATTCGGTTCCACAAACTATGTATATGGTGCTATTTTTGACCAAATTGCAATAAATGACGCATAAACTATGAAGTAAATACATCTTGTTTATGTATTGAATTTAGAGAAACCACATTATAGGTAGTTGGACTAATTACATGAAAAGTTTGGTTTGTCGGTCTTTGGGTTATTCTGTGTTTCTATCCGTCGTAGCATTTTCTGACTTTTATACACTTGAACTGACTTCCTTCAAATTGGGCACAGACAGCTCATACTTTATTTGAGATGCTTTTAAGGTTCCATGGTCAAACCTCTAAGGCAAGGAAGGAGTCCAATATCACATTAGCTTGTGGGTAAAATTATTTCATATTACGTTGCCGATTTGGTAAAAAATTTAGGTCCAAATCTCCAGTCGCTATAGGTAAAAAAGGGTAAAAAAATATAAGTGGCAATAAATGTCATTACTATATTAAGTGGCATGTCGTCAAGACTGATCTCAGCGTTTGCTTCATGTATTGATAGGATTTGATACTTATAATATAGTTAGCATTTTAAGACGGACAATTAACTTCACCATCTTTTTAATTGAAAACAACAGAGAATACGGACCAGGGCTACAATTAAACAAATTAGTTGTTCCGATTGCTGAAGTGATATCAAATAGCTATAGGAAATAGTATGCCAATTTCTCTTCCAAAAATAAATCTAAATACATGTATTTAGTCACATCTCATTTCGTATGCATAAAAACAGTTAAGTACTGATTGTCGGATGCTATTTCCGATGTAAATTATAAGAAAGAATAATTACCGTCATTACACTTAAACGACGTGTTTACTGTAAACTAGAACCCATAATGCAAGTTTTTCGTGTTTGTTTTAGCATAATGTATGAGAACAGTAATTTGATAAGTTCACTGTGATAATATTGGTGTTATATATTAGATCAACGTTCAAGAAAAAAATAAATGTAGAAATGAGACCCAGTTGAACTAGCAAAATGAATCAAAGTATTTTCGTCATTATTATTATTCTCATTTTAATACGTAAGTAAAAATAAGTATTGCCTTAATATTGGATATTTGCTATAAGTTTGAATATTGTATGAACTATTTGTTGCTCCTAGTTGCAATTTCAGCAACCAGAATAAATATGAAAAACAATGGTAACATGCGTGGGAATTCCAATAACAAAAATCGGAATCCTCGACAGAGTGGCAGGGATTCCGACTCATCATATTCGCAAGAAAGTGATGAATATGGAAGCGATTCTTACTCGGATGAAAGTGAAAGTAGTTCAGATTCACTGGAAAGTTCTAGCTGGGAAACCGATTATTCGAGGAATCAGTATGGCGAGACAGGTGGTTCGGATACTTCAAAATCGGATTCAAGTAGTAAAAGTGTTAATAATTTTAAGACACAAAACGTTTACTCACAACGTGGGCGAAATTTTGGTGGTAATATTAATGGTAATAGGAACAAATATGACACAAACAAAAATTCAAATATGAAGATGGGTTACAACGAAAACAGTCGTCAACGAGGGACTAAAAACAATACAATCATAAAGATTGGGAATTCAGGTTCCGTGAATAGAAACAGAAATAACAATGCAAGTAATAAAAATGGAAATTTTAAATCGCCAGCTAACAATAGAAATACGAAACAGCATTTGGCAAATAAGAACAAAAAAGTATTTTCGCCCAATAAAAAATCTACAATTGTTCTCCAGAAAAATATAACCAGTTTTCAAAATAACGACAAAATTAATAAAAAGTATTCGACAAAAAGCGATCCTTCCGTATTGATTGACAAACAAAACGGAACAAATGATGATCAAGGGCCAGGTTTTTCTAACATGCAGGGAAGAAGTTTTGGAATGATTGAAAATAGCCTTGAAAACGATGATGGCAACAAATCTGACGAGAATTTAAGCACCCAAACGTGTTCCAACGATTCTGACAGTAACCAGAATAAAAATTACAAAGGAAGAGGTAAGCAAATGGGAAGAGGTTTTCAGGGTGTGGATGATACGGAGGATGCAAATATTAGTCAAATCGAGAATAGAAGTCAAGCTAACGAGAGTAGTCAGCTTGGAAATAATACTCAAGAAAAAGAAGTAAACTTGCCGAAATCGAATTATATTTTCATGGATCTTGAAGATCCACCTAAAAACAGCCATGAAAATATCATTTCAGACATACAACCTAACTCAACGCAGTCAAGTGATCCTAATATAAATACAAATGATATGCAGGGAAGAAGTTTTATAAAACCAACGCGTAAAGAAAAACTACAACAAAAAGGAGATCAGGTATCTAAGAAGATAAAGGGAATGATGGGAAGAAGTTTTATAAAACCAACGCGTAAAGAAAAACTACAACAAAAAGGAGATCAAGTATCTAAGAAGATTAAAGGAATGATGGGAAGAAGTTTCCTGCAACCAACGCCTAAAGAAAAACTACAACAAAAAGGAGATCAGGTATCTAAGAAGATCAAAGGAATGATGGGAAGAAGTTTCCTGCAACCAACGCCTAAAGAAAAGCTACAACAACGAAAAGATCAGGTATCTAAGAAGATAAAAGGAATGATGGGAAGAAGTTTCCTGCAACCAACGCCTAAAGAAAAACTACAACAACGAAAAGGTCAGGTATCTAAGAAGATTAAAGGAATGATGGGAAGAAGCATGTCGGGGAGAGCCAACGAAGATTTTAGTGATTATCGACAAAATTCGACAAATAATAGCAACGATGGATCGATTGCATTAGACAATAGTATTTCAGATTCGATGGCGCAATACGATAGTGAAAGTGAGGACACCCTGTCGTATAGTAAAGATAATGAAAAAAAATTGCCAGAAAAAAATGATACGGAACAAACGGCACTATTTAATATGGATAATGGACAAAGTTTTCCGGTTAATTTTGATAATGGCTATAATTGGTCAGATGAAAGCGACAATGATCAAAATTTATCAAATAATATCGAGCATGATTATCCGCAAAACGTGTCAAGTTATAGTGATAATAGGCTAAATTTGACAAATAAAAGCCAAAGTGATGAAGAAAATTTGCTAACAAATGACAAGAATGGGAAAAACGTGACAAGTTCTATTGATTATCAAACAAATTTGCCAAACAATACAAAAAATGTACAAAGTGTGCCGGAAAACGTCGAAAGTGAAAATAATTGGTCAGTTGAGGGCGACAACGAACAGAACCTAACAAATGATAACGAAAATGAAAATAATTTCACAGAGAATAACAAAAATGGACCAAATTGGTCGGATGAAAACAACAATGATTTAAATTTTTCGAGTAATGGTGACAATGGACAAAGTATGCCAGATATTTTTGAAAACAAAACTCATTCGTCAGAGGAAACCCGGGATAATTTAAATTTTCCAGATGATAACAACAATGAACACAATTCGACAGAAAATAACGACAGTTTAACTGCTTTGCCAAATTCTAGCGTTCTTATGCCGATTATGGCAATGGATATTCACAATGGAGCAATTTTGCCAGTTAATCTGATTTATGAAACAAGTTCTACAAATACCCACACTGCCGCACATAATTATCGAAAAAGTCCAAGCAATGAAACGAATTTCCTAATTCCGCACACTGCCACACATAATTTCCAAAAGAATCTTAAAAATGAATCAAATATCCCAATTCACCACACTGCCGCACAAAATTTTCAGAAGAGTCATAAACATCAACCGAATTCCTCACTTCGCCACACTCACGCACATAATTTTCAAATGAATAATAAAAGTGGACCAAAGTTTCCAATAAACCACACTGCCAAATATAAATTTCAAAAGAAACTTAAAAATGGACCAAAACATCCAAAAAACCACGCAGCCGCACAACATTTTCAAAAGAAGCTGAAAAAAGGACCGAACTCCGAAAGCCAATCCGTAAAAAATCAACATTCAAGCCAAACCAATCAGGAAAAGAAAGCACAAGGCTTTGTCATGAAGGGAAGGGCTTTATCTGATGCAAATTGTAAAAAGAAAAAAGTTAAAAAGCCGCCTAGGGTAAATCATCATAGCTTTTGATTTCAACGTTTTGTAATTTAATTTAATAATTTAAGCCCTAAATCAATTTCGAACATTCATTGTAGCAAAGAATTATTAAAATCTTTAAAATAATTTATAAATTGGTTGGCTTTTAAGTTACAAAAACTGTTTCTGAAAAAGAAATAATGTTACTGAAAATTGTTTACAGTAATTTTTAATATTTTTAGTACTTATATTTATTTAGTACATTCGTTTAGCAAGTAAAATATTTGTATGTTTAACCAAATATTAATGCCAAAAATTCTTATTGGCATTATTGAAGCTCAATTTCAATTGTCTACGGTTCACGCCTAAGTCTGCTGATATTTGGTTAATTCACTTACTTGTAAGCGGATATATACGCAATATCTATATCTATATAATAACATAAATGTCATAGTCTAAGGTCTTAGCATAGGGCTACTTTGAGCAACCAAATGAGGTTTACACCTCCACACGTGAACTCTTGAAGACCTTGCTGTTATGTCATGGACTTTCTAACTTTTTCAAGAGTTAAAGACTGTACCACATTGAACTACCAATATTTTTTGCATAATTATATGAAGTCATTTTCCGCAAAGAATTGTTAAACTAAAAAAATAATTACTTCAAACCAATTTCGAGAAAATTACCAAATAGTTAATTTTGAGGTACATGACACCGATTCCTGCAGTTATCTTATTACTATACCTTAATTAAATTACTTTTTGGAATTTTTCTGAAGCCATAAGCTGATACTTTATTTCAAATACATTTTTCCACATTCACAGAAATATATTGCTTGAAATACGCTAAAATATCAATTTTATTTGTGGTAAGTTGAATGCACAATATATACAGTAAAATAGTTGATTATTTGAGGTTATTAGTGTCTCCTCTGATAGTTAAAATTAATCAGGTTAACAATATTCCCAGTCCATCCCATAACTTGGTCTACACTCTTCTGGACACTTTTCCAACTCCACTTGCTTCATAGCGTTATGCCCCACATAACCTATTAAATTATGACTAATATACCTCTTTGTTGGAAATGGTCTTAACAAAGTAAAATGTCTCCACTTTTCACAATGAAAACTATCGTGGGCTAGAATACTTTTAGATTTTTTGTAAAATATGGTATTCATTAAAATATTTCTATCCAGTATGTATCCACCCAAGCGTCTATTAGATCTGTCAAGAATTTTCTCTACTAAAGCTATCGCTTTAGCAAGTTCCAATCGTGTATTACTTGCTCCCCACATTCCAGCCGACATTTCATATTGCTGATCTGGACCATCCCTCATTAAATGAATGGATTTATTACTTGCAAACAACCAGTCCTTTACAGCATCCGCCTCTCGTTTAAGTATATTAGCTTCTAGATCTCGCGATAAAAATAAGTCAACTGTTTCATCTCCTAATGGCGTAAATCGCCAAATTGATGGGTCATTTAGTGAAAGGTTGCCCAAACTTGGGGACTTGTTAATGTCACACCAAAACAAGTCATCATTTTCACAAAGCAATTTGCAAAATGGGGTTTCCTTTCTTAAACTTACGTCTGTGTAAAGACGTAAAGTGTAACCCGGGTAAAATATTCTCATGCGTTTAAGATTTTCCTTAATTCCAATTAGGTATACATTTTCCAGATATTGTCTTCTTTCCTTGTTTAATATTTGTAAATTTAATGTGAACGATACAACTTTCTGTTGATTATTGTTGAATGTACCTGGATCACTGCAAGTAGATTTGTATGTTGTTTGAGAGTCGGAATAAAAGTATTCTCTTTTGCAGCCACATTCTGGAATTGACTGCAATTTAGTTTGATGTATTTCAGAACTTTTAAGAGTTGGAAATATTTTTCTGTATAAAAGGTAAATAAGTGTCCAAAATACAAAAATACGAAAGATTGTCTTTGGTATTCGGAGTCTGATATATGATGAAATCAATAAAGCCATGCTTAGAATTTTTACAAATAAATGGATAAAACTTGACAGCGTTTTGCATTCAGGTATTACTATAATGTAACCAAAAGCTTTGTCTACACCATTCACTTGGTAACTTATGCCATTGAGCATTGTTTCGCAATTTGAAATGTAGGTTATTAATTGTGAATTAAATGAACAATAATGTATTATTAATATCCAAATTATATTTGTAACATTGTTTCCATTGAACACAGATGGAAGTTGCAATTTTCATTCTTCGGTATGATCAAATAAATAAAACTTTCAAGGTCATTCATTAGGTGTACTTGATAAAAAATCAGACGTTAGTTTTGTAATTTTCGTAACTCAAAATTAAAAAGTTTCATATCAAATATACAGGATTAATTAAAACATGTTCAAAATAATATCATCATAAAGTGTTATTCTATAAGTTAGGGAATATTTAATTGGCCTTCTAAACTTCAATAAAAATCATGTGTAAATTATAAATGATAATGCAAAGTAAAAAATAAATTGTACTGAATAATTAAAATAACTTGGTTTGAGATTTGTTCTCGTCTACTTTTTTATGGGAAATATTCGAGGCTGCGCTCCAGGTTTCCATTCCACTATTTACAAGAAAAGTACATTTTAAACTGTGATAGTATAATAATTAGTTTCTGTACAGTTTAGTTTACTTAACCAACTTACTCGGAGGAGGTGTGTTGACTTCAAAATCTAACTTTTTACTTGGGCGTCGACCATTTTTTATGCATAAATAAAAATGCCACTCGGTACACTTCACTTGTTGATATTTTACTTTATCTGACACTATTGAAGCTACTGTACACTTGGAATCTTCTGTTTTGTTGTAAATTTCATTATCAACAACCCAATAGGTTTCTCCATACTCATAATCAAAGAACTCTGTCTCGTCAATTGGCTTAACGAACCATGCTAGAAGTTTATCAGAGCGTAAAACGCGGTAATTTTCAGGACAGTAAAACAAGCCAAACGTTTGCTACAAAAAATAATTTAATTATTAAATAAAGCAAAATTATTTGATATTTTCCTATTTACGACCTACCTTGTATTTGCTACGTTGAATTAAATAGTTTTCTAAATAACCAAACTCCGATGTTACTGCTGAAGTTTCAAGGGCTTCTGTCAAGTCCTCTTTATTTATAGGTAACGCTGTCATATCTCCTACAGGAAAAGATACAAAGTCATATTCGCTCAAAAAGAAAATATTTATTCTAAACTTACGGTTTGTAAAATCCTTATGTTGGCATATAGAACCATGATAGTTATTGCAATTTGCTGGAACATAACTAAAAAAGCTCCATTCACATCCATTTTGGGTAGATGGATCAACACATGGCGTCTGTTCAATTAATTCATATGAAACGGACAACACTACGCAAAGCACTTCATTAACGTTTGAGGATTTAAAGGTAACATTAAATCCAAGCATGTTTTCAGGCACAACTTTTCCAGCTTCGTCTACAAACTGCATTGATTTTGTGTTGTATTTCATTGATGTCCAGAATTGGGATACTGTAATGCCTAAAACATTTTTTTAAATTCAGGTTTACTTAAAATTAAACCTGACATTTATTTTTAACCACGTACCTCTAGTCCATAATTTTATATATGATAACAAGTCCTTGTCTGATTGTCCAGCTGTTAGCAACTTTAAGCCAAGTGCGTGACAATACGCCTTGCTGTCTTTAAAATTCCTCTAAAAAATAACAAATATATCTAAAGGTCATGCAAAACTTCAAATACGAATTATTACTAAAACTTGCCTGCTTCCAGTTGACAAAATAAGTTCTGTTTCCAAACATCCAGTTTCCGTCATAAAAGTACGACTCCTTTCCTAAGTTGAATTCAATTGCACATTATTTTTTGGAGTTTCACAAATACTAACAACTGTATATATATTTTACCTTCGTCTAAGACGTACGGAGAAGTTCCAGTTTCAAAGTCACAAGCAGGATCTTCACTCTCACACATAGCATGTCTGAAAACAAAAAAAACGAAATGATTCAAATTACATCAATGATTTATAAACAAGAAACATTTACCTTTTGCTTTTACTCTCACAAGGCCTTTCATCAAAGGTTGTTTGGTGACCACTGAAATAGTAACATGGAATGCTTATTTATTTGTTTGGAAATATCTTATACTTTTTATAAGTATTCAAAACTATACAAAAAGGTTGTAGGGTTTTCATCAAAATCTGCAATTCCGGGATACGGTAAAGCCAACATTAGGCATTGAGGCACGTCAATTTCTGGCTGATATTCATGGTTTTCGTCAACATGTTTCCCTATTCCAATCGGTCTGCATATTGTGTAGTATTAAAAGTAAATGAACTACTAATCAGTTCACTAATTTATTTTTGCAGAATTAACGAAAAGTTGCACAACCAACCTTGGAGTTCTGAATACAAC
>JAQFXM010005888.1:0-14156 GCA_034693345.1 Entomobrya multifasciata | reverse complement strand
TATTTGGTATTTTACCAGAAAAGTCTTAAGATCTACTTGGGTCTTTTTTCTTGTTGGTTTCACAGGTGAATTTACAACTGATGATCTTTAAGCTTTAAGACTTCACTTGACAAGTTTACCTTCTTTGCTAAGAAAGAACGAATGTTTTCACTATCCACTTTATTGAATACTTTTGGCTTCTCTTTAAGAAATAGCCTCTCTCTTTTTTCTCCTGATACCTGAGCAATCTTTTTTTTTTCATGTTGTTTTTCCATAAGTGGAATTTTGTCGCGAAATATTTGAAAAGTCTGACTGATATATCTTTTCAGATCAGAGATTCCGATCGCGACTCCTCTTTTTTGTGTGAACTGTCCCTTTTCTCCCAACTATCCTTTTACAGACGAACGAAACGAGTGTCCCAAGTTTGATAAGAAAAACAAGCAAAAAACTTTTTGCTGCTTCTGGTTTTTCATTCGATTCGTGCCTTATTTGCTATCATAGCAATCTCAGAGAAAGAAGTCTTAAATTCTTCGGAACAATTTCAAATTGCTTGGATATCCCTTTTCTGTTTTCTTAACCCTTTTATTTGTCCATCCGCTTTATTTTTTGCAAAGATAAAAACGGAATGGGAGAATCATCATTGGGATTTATCTTCCATTTTCCATTCCACATGGCTATCATTTATCCTTTCTATTTATCTTGAAAAGTACCCGTCCTCCTCGTCGTCTCTGAACAACATTTTGTCGCTTTCTGCAAATCGACATGATATTCTCCTTGTCACTCATTCAGTCAGTCAGTTGTATTCAATTCTGCTCTTGAGTCAACTCATCGTCAGCCAAAGTACCAAATTCCCCTTTTATTTGGCAATCATCACATTCCATTTCAATTCAAGCCTAGGCAAAATAATAGCAGCAATAACATTTCATCGCTTTGTCGCTGTCTATGTCAATTTTGTCCTATTTTCTTCCACTAAAGTCAGTCAACTCAAACTTAAAAATTTCTTTGTGCCTTAAATCGTCGACTAGGTCCGTATAATCAGTATGTATACCATACAACCAGATATTTTCTTGTTTATGGCATCATCTGTCAATTCGCTCGCCCATTTCAATTTTCTCTTCTCTGTTTGCCTTTCTGCCATCTTAACAGAATCACGAAAGATGTGACAAGAATCACGAAAAGTTTTTAGCACACATTTTATTTTGCCCATGCTGGGATTTTTCATTATAGCTTTTTACTTTGGGTCTCTTCTGGTCTTATCCTCCGCTTTCAACAAACAATACAAAGTTATTTCAGCTTTAAAGATAAATTGTATCAAAATACTCGACTCAACTCAACACGTTTTCAATTTTCCCCCTTATTTCGAGCAAAACTACATGACAATTTTTTAACCCTTTTTTTATCCGGCATTTTTTTGTAAACTTTTTTTTTGCAAAAAAATCGTAGATTGTTGTTTATTTGATTTGATCCACTTTGTAAAGGAATTTTTCGCCGATTTATTTTCTGTCAATTTTTTTTTCGCTGGCGACCGACCAGGGTGTATATTATTATAACCAGCCAAACTGCACAATAGCAGTCCATTACCGAACGAATGGAATGTGAATTCTTCTTGAGTAGTTTACTTGTTCAATTTTTGATCAATTCACTTGACTCCTCTAGATTGCTGGGTATTAGGAATAAAAAGGAAGAATAGTAAAGTGGAGTTTATTGACCAGTATGAAACTATTTGTCAAGTATAAAGAAAGAAAAGTAGTTTTTTCTTTTGCGTTGTTTGGTTGTGTGCCGCATCGCATTGCATGAACTTTGCTCCTTCGTTCCATCATCATCCACTTATATTGCACTACCGGCATACCAATACAATTGCAATGTTAATCATTATCATCATCATCACCATCAACCACATACCAAGCTTGTGTATATGAATAATGTTGATTTGTATTGTGATGAAAATATAATGTTGCACAACAAAAAATAAGTAGCTGTGAGTCTTCGACTGTGAGATGAGCTGAGATTTAAAAGAAAAGTTTCCTTTAATTTTATTTTCCTGGTGTGTGTCTGTCTGTTTTTCATCATCAGCATCTCATCTTGTTCAAAGTACAAAAGAAAATGGCAAAACCTGACTGACTACTAAGATAAGTGTAAAAAGACAGGAGGGGTGCGTGCAAAAAGGGTTATGATTAGATTATCTTAAAGAATTTTTCAATAAAGCAGAACAAAGTATTGGTATTAAAGCAGTGTGAAAAAATTCTTACAGGTTTTTACCAATACTTGTCAGTCATGTCGCAAGTCAAGTCAAGATACAATAATATTTTAATCCATTTTGCATTCTTTTTTCAATGCAATTTGCCTAATGGATAGGTATTGTATTTTAACTGCATTACTTTATGACAAATAAAATAATTATAATCTTATCTGCTCTTTGGCAAATAATATATTTTCATGTCAAAATACATGCTGTGCTTTGTGTGTTGATTGTGCTTGTACATTGACTTGGCAGACAATAAAAAATCAATTAAAAGAAATTGTGTAAAAAAATACAACAAAAAAATATGGTTTATTTGATGATCTCAATGAACTATCACATCACATATTAAAATGATAGAGTATTCAACGAGGATATTTAACGCAATTTTTTTCTATTGATACTTTTTTTCTAGTTTTTCTAGATTTTATACCACGTACAATTATAAAACCAGATTACTTCTCTAAGATTAAGATTTAACTAAAAAGAGTACCGCATCACCTAAAACCCTTTTCCTTTACCTTGTTGCAATTTTGTTTTTTGTAAACGTTATAATAAAAATGTAGAAATTAAACTAGATAACAAAATAATTGCTAGTTGTTTGTAACAAATGTACACATTTGCTTGTGGGTACTATCACAATTAGCTATATAACAGTACATTTATCTTTAATTTGATTATAATAAGCAAACCAATGAAAAAAATTGTATGCTTTTGAAGAACTGAACTGATGATGATACTCATCATGCATAATCAAATCAGCTTATGCATAAGTATAACTGAGCATTATTATGAAAATATATTTAACTATTGCTTAAACGGTAAAAAATAAAACGATAAAAGTTTTTTGGCTATTAAATAGATAGATTTTGGTGATGTCTGCATGAGAGATACAAGATTCAAGTTGTAATGAGAAAAAATTTATGTACTAGAACGGATAGTTGTACGGATTTTTTTTACAAGACAAGCGTACAAGCTAAAAAAAATTGCACATCACATCGACATAGCACACCTGTACATCAACTGTAATAAAATGTACACCTTTTCTGTTAAGTTAAAAATACATACCACCACTACCACCACCATATTAACTTTTTTAAGTACTTTACAAACAGCATCAACAATAGCACAACTTTCTTTCTCACGCTTCTTCCTCTCTGCCGACTTGACTGGCAAAACTGTAAAAAAGAAAATTATTACCAAGCTTATATCACCATCCCCCAAACACTAAATGTCAGTAAAGTGTGATGTTTTCAATAATTGTTTTGGTTATTATCATGATGGAATGGAACACACATGAAAAAAATCACAGTTGTACAGATCATCTCATCACGCATATCAGTTTAAATTAAAAATGTGCAAAGAAGAAAAAAAGCCAACACACTCGACTCGTGAAATAACGCATGTTACATTTTGATGCGTACATGACGGCTCATAATTAAAACTTATTTGCCTCATTTTATTATCATTTTTCATCATAATATATGTGTATCCGTTTATTGTACTAAAATATTCAATTTTTATGCTTCTTCAAGATAAGTAACAAAACGTATTACAAGCCAAAAGCGTGTTGATATGCATGTTTGTGTATAAAAATGTGTTGTTATTTTTTGAGTATGTTGTGTATTCTTTTTATTAATATTAATTTTCTTGTACCGTTTCTAATGATAAGTACTTAACTTGAATGACTGCCTATGTGTAAGCCAGTTAATAAAAGCCCGCTTCTTCATAATAATAAGCTTAATAGGAAAAAAATGTAATAATAATAGACACAGAATCAACTACAAACAGTAAAAAAACATGAATACTTTATACTATCAACCATGTTGTTATGTCAAGTCAAGTCAGATCAAAAAAATGAGTGGAGGTAGAAAAGAGAAGAGATGAACAAGTAGAAAAAGGGTTTATAAGAAGCAGTCTGCAATGAACGACGAACACTGCACACTGCGTTGGTTTTGTTATTCTTCTGCAGCGTTTCACGGTGTTATGATGATGATGATTACATTGCTGTATAGCCTTGAGGAGACAAGTTCAGTGAGAAAGAGTCTCAGTTGAGTTAGTTCACTTGTTGGTTCTTCCACGGACGGACGTGTGTTTTGTTGGGGCTGAACAGAAAGACGACGCTCGCGTGCAATAATTCTTTTAATAAAAAAAAGTAAAGTTTGTAGATTGGAGTATTCTCTATTGACTTGGAGGAAACAGTTGGCAAATGCAGCAACGTGACTACTTGATTTGATACTTTGGATTGAATTGCCATCGGTGGGTAGAGTGGTAGTAGTAATTTGCATAATAGCAAAGTCTGGTAAAAACCACAGGACATCGTCATTCTACCCTCATCATCATATTCTCAACATAGTTTCATAAGTGTACTCACTATTTAAGAAAATAAAAATTGGTTTTGACCAGACCTGCAGCAGAAGGGAAAAGATATCTCTAAAAAAACATACGACAAGTGAAGTAGCAGCAATTGTTAAACTTTGCCAGACACTCTGTCTAATAATGCCAACTTTACTGTGTTAAGTTAAACACGCACACACGGACACAATTCTAAAACAGCTTAAAATATTTATATACTGCCAAAGCGGAAAAATACATTGTGTTATGTAATCATGAAATTATAAAACATCATTTATACCTTTGTGCATGTGAGGAAAAAATATTTTTTTTGGGAGTTTGCGTGATTACTTAATTGGATGAGAGGGAAGAGGAGGGAGAATAAGGTGGAAAAAGCAGAAGCGTTTTTTGATACTTTTACTTTTTGAACTTAAAAAATTGGGTAAAGTGTTATAGGTATATTTTGTGGTGGGCTGTGGGCTGGTGACAAGTTCAAGTTTGTTTATTTGTTTTTTTTGCTGGTGATTAGGATACCTACACTTCTGGATTGGATGATGTGGTAAATGTGATTATGGTTATTTAAGATAAAAAGTTTTTTGGTGGTTTTCATCAAAAAATCATTAGAGAAAAGGTAGTGTATTTATTCACGTATATATTTTGCATGATAATCATGTAACTTTTGGTGAGGAAATCCTACCTACCTAAAAAAATCATTTACAAAATGTTGACAATGATGGGCTCAAACAAAGTTTGTCGAACAAAATCCCCTTCCACCACAAATGGCTCATCACCATCCTCGTCAACTTTTGGCAAACCCAAAACTCCTCGACTTGGAATCAGTGGGATAGACTATGTAAATGGATTAGCTAATCATGGCTACAATCATTTTCATATGAATGGTGGTGGTAAAGTGGCTAATTATCATTTGGAAAATCGTCATAATAGCTTACCAACATCTCCAAATCCACTTCCACCGCCACCACCCCCGCAATCTATTGAGGTGGTAACTAAAAACCAACAACAGCAACTTTTGCATCACCACCTGGACGCAATAAACAAAGCTAACAGTATGGATAGAGCTGTAGTTGGTAGCTGTAAACTGAAAAGGAAGAAATTACAGCCATTCGAGCCCAATTATTATTTTGACTCTGACTTCGATTCGGATGGAGGCAGTGGCGGTGGTGGTGGTAATGGAGTCAGACGTCGTGGTAGTACCTTGACTTGCTCCCCATCCTTTGTCTCGCGGTTTTTGAGGTTGAGTCGAAGAAAAAGCGAGAAAAATTCAAGTTCATCATCTTCCTCATCAAAAAGTAGTAAACGAAAGCAACAGAATCAGGAACAGCAGCCACTTACACAAGCTCAGCATGACAGTACTGATTACTACCACGAGGGTGATCACCAGGTAAAAAACGTTATGTAGATTTTTTTTTGTAAAGAAAAAAAAAGAAAAACTTTACTTTTATGATGTAAAAAAAGATAGAAACAATGTTAATGAACTACACAGTTTTTTTATTGCCAAAAACAAATTTGTTTTGTAAGCTTTTTACACAAAAGCTGGGATTTTAAAAAATATATATGAAAAATGATTTGTTTCTCTGTGTAAATGTAAATTACATATAAAAGTATCATAAAAAATTTAAGTTTTCAAGATGTATAGTTAAAGTCAGTCAACCATACAGTAAATAACTTTTACTTCCTGCAACAAGCCAAACAAACCATTATAATTCATTCAACTTGTAGAGAAAACGTCACAGTGAATCTGAGAGTAAATCAGTTAAAATTTTTGACTTTACTACATTTTGTGTCAAATCGTGAGACATTCAGAAAAAAAATCACAGAGTAATGTTATGACTCACTTGAACAAAATTTTCATCATATTTGCAATTAAAAAATGAAATGAAAGATGTATAGACATGCGTATGCATATATAAATCACATGTGTTCATTCATAGTTTATAAAAAATGTTTAAATCGAATGCGTGTGTAATACGTTATTATAATTATAAATTTTTATGCATATAACTTTGTTTTCTGAAGAGAAGAAAATAACATTTATTTCCCATTCCAATTTTTTAAGTGGTTACATGAAAAAGATTTATGAGATTTTGATTGCTTCTCTCTCAGCAGAAGACCGGATCGTGACTTTGCTATTTAAACGAGGAAAAATTTTTGCGATAAAATCCGCAACATCTATCATCAAACTCAGCAATAAAAAAATCTGTTCTTAAAACATACTTGAGATTTTCTCCAAATACTGCACTCACTATGTATAGTGTGTGTCGTGTACATTTGAACGCATATAACCCTTTCCCAATTACAGCAAAAATAAAATTGTGCTTACCTTTTGCTCAAAAAGCAATAAAATATCCTTTTGGAATGATGGCTAAATTGTGAATTGGTGCTTAGTTTGGTTTGGTTTGTAGGGAAAAAAGGCAAATGATAATAATAGTGTAATGACTAGGTATACACAAACCAATAAATCGCTTTCCCCAGCAGGAATCCGTAATAATAATAGTCATAAAAATCAAATAGGATTACCTATTTACTTTTGCAAAAGGCACTGATTTGATTTTTTATGCGGGTGGTGGTGGGTGACAGGTGGGATGGTTGCGAAAAAAAAATTGTCTGATGATTTTGGAAACGATCATTAAAAAACTAGTCATGTTATTTACTTTACAAGACCGGCATGATCAATTATTAGTAAATTAACATGAGTAAAAAAGTACACGTAGCATCATTTCTTCGTTGGGCTGGTATTTGTGATGAAATCCTAGTCGTTTGAAGAAGAAGAGGAAAGCCGAGAACGATGGGATGTGAGATGAGATGAACTGATATTTTTGCAAATTGGCAACCAAACTCTTTGTGTCAGACTATCAGTCAGTCAATAATTTTTATTACCTGTACACTGCTCTGTGTACACAAAGGGTATATACATACAGTTCATTGAATCATCGTCGTAGGCCAAAAAAATCACAAAATGAAATCATCGTCCGCCCCCTGCCTTGTGAGATGCGATATGATGATGGCTTTGATCTTATCACGAATTACGATGATTACCGCTTTTTCTGTTGAGTTCCTATCATCATCACCACCACCTTCTTGTGATACCTTCCAATAAATTTTTTGTATCAATTTTCTAAATCTTCTCTTTTTTCTGCTGCAATCTGCAGTGCAGTTTAAATTGAATTTATTTATCACATCACATCATCATCAAACAGCCAAGAAAATCATTTTGTAAAGGTAGCCTACTTAAGAATCCCCACTACATATCATCACATCATCTCCACTAATTAATTGGCAATTAGCAAGTTTACAGGTGCATTTCAACTTTTCAATGTGGACTTCAATGTGCTATAATATTATATGAAATTATACACATAATCCTCCCTTAAGCCTTTTAAATTATCACACATTCACTTTTCCTGCCTAAAACCATTTTGGCAGAGAGCAGAGCAGCAAAAATGAAATTAGTTAAAAAATGAAAACGTAACAGAATGTAAATTGAGAAGTGTGGGATGATGGCAAAGGTGTGGACTGTGAATGAGTAGAGTAACGCACGCAAGTAAAAAGCAATTTGCTGTTTTTCATTAAAAACTTTATAATATGTACATACATTCTCAATATCAGTAGCAACATCGTCAGCAATAAAATGTGTATAGAGTAATTATAAAACACAGCATGGCTTTCTAAAAAAACCATTTCGTTTTTCTGTCATCGCATCATCATCTCCTTTCATAGTTTATTTGTCTTGCTCAATTTTTGCAACAAACAAAGAAGTCATAGTCAGGTCGATAAATTTTTTTTGGCAATGTTAACTGTCTTGTCTTTTTACTGTACATGTATCAACTTTCATTATTTTAAAAAACCTTCCAAATTAGGTTTATCTCTATGTTGTTTACATTCTAGTTGATATCATATCACATTTTATGGCAAAAAAAGGTTGAAAACAAAACACCGCGGACATTACATACATATTTTTTTTGCTAACAAGGCACATCATCAAAAAGAACAATTGTACAATGCATTTGTAATGGTAGATTTAGTATATCATATTACAATTAGCCTAGTTTGCGATAATTTTTCTTTTGCAAATTTTTAAGGAACAAAAGTCAGTAAAAATCTGTAAACTACTCTCCTCCAAGACAAAGGCGATTTTCCACACTTGCTTGTCTTGTAATTTCTGTACTGCTGCCGGTCTTTTTATGTTGAAAAGCGTGAAAATTTCAGCCTAATTTTCCTTTGTCTGCCTGCATCTACCTGGTTTTCTACTTCCATTATTCCATTGAAAAGCTATAATGACCTATGCAGCAACTTTGCAAAACACACTTTACATGACCATTTAAAAAAGACAAGACGAGACTCAACCCTTTTGTCTTGAGTTCCTTGACTGCTACTAATTATCATGTTTGCTATCTTTCCACATCCACCATCCACCACCACCACAACTTCTTCTCTTCCCTATTTGTCGCCATTATTATTTTAAACATACCAGCACAACATTGCAAATTATCTTTGAAAAACATCTCTTTCAAGTAAAACGTCTCTTTTTCTGTCTCGTAAATTTTTGCTAATTAATTAGTGTCAAAGCCGGAAAGACTTCACTTCTTTTTACGCTCGCTCCTTCCCTCGTTTTCACGGCAGAGAAGTAACAAATCTTACAAAAAATTACTGCATACCTAGCAATTTTGCCATATTATCTTGATAATTGTGTAAAATATCGTTACGTTCATACCTAAGCATTGTATTGTGACAACGATAATTATTTAAAGAAATATGTGCTTTGCAATGTGTTATGTTATGGAAGCGAGGATAATGATAAGTGGAAAAATAATTTCTACCACTTTTTTAAAACACTGTTATATTTTTATTACGTCATGTTGTTAACGATGCGTCGGTCGACTCGGTTGTTGCTCTTCTTCTTCTCTGTGAATTTTAAATGAATGAGTTTTCAAAGAGATTGCCTGCTTTGCTCAACGGTTGGCTAACCATTTTAATATTAAATGTAACTTTAAAAGGATGAAGAAGCGACATAACATAATAAATTAAATGTGATATGTGTACATCGTGTACAATGTACCGTATATCATGTATGCAAGAAAGAAGCTACCGCGATGCGACTGGTATACACACTTATTATGAAGATTCTTAGGAACACCCATCATTTTTCATTCATATATATTTTTGCTGCTGTGATGATGATAATAAAACGTCACATCATTTTCTTTACAGTTTTTTTTTTATAGAAGATACCTAAAGCTTTTATAAAAATGTGATATATGCGTATCAAGAAGTGAGCAAGCATAATATTTTTTGAACATGCCTCGTTTACCCATTTAATGACAAGGGAGTTGACCAAGTTTTTCCCCTTATTTGGCTAATATCGTTACACATACAATTATTTTATTGGTTGCTTTTTTGTTATGTTTATAGATATAACATTATATTATATTACAAAAAACATGATGAACACAATGATGTTGTAAATTGTTAAACAAGGCTATATTACAAGTACATTAAATGACATGACATGATCAATCTGACATTAAACTGCGGAAAAAATGGATAAAAATATTGCAAAAAATGAATAAGAAGAGGGAACGATTATTATTTTCTCTTAAGCTATCTTTTTTTTGACTTGAGTGACTGAGAGAGATTAAATGAAAAACTATAAAAATAATATTTCACTCAACTCTCTCAAAACTATCTATTTTTTAGTGTTTTTTCTTAAATCAGATAGACAACAATGAAGAAATAAATAAAACTTTGTTTTAAACTGTGTATTAATACATCAATAAAAGTCACAGTGAAATCTTGAAAAAGCTTTTTGCTTTAAAATGCTTGAAAATAGGCACGTTTGCCGTTTTGATGGCGGTTGATAAGCTGATGTACAACAATTTGCGAAAAAAATGGCAAGGAAAAGGGATTTAAAAATAGAAGAGAGGAAGCAACAATGAAACAAAAGTGGTGATGAGTATTGATAACACAGTAGTCAAGTTTGAGTCACGCCAAAGTATTCAAAAAAATAACAAGGAATAAAAGGTGGTGGTGGTGGTGGTTATGTAGGTAGGTATTTTTAGAAGTGAATATTTTTATTTCTGTCTACACAATAATGATAGGAAAGACAAGAAGTTTAAGACTTAATTAGTGTTTTTCTTTTCATAAAAAGTGGTAGCAAAGAGATAAATCATTAGTAAAAAAGAATAAAAATGGAAAATAGTTAAAAGAAAAGACAAGTTTGTCGTTCTTCGAAAAGACAGAGAGTAATTAAATGTTTGCGGGTGTATATTTTTACAATGAAATAAAATTGTATACACAAAAGATTGAGAGACCGACCACCACAGACAGCAAATAATACAGAGAAGAAAAAAGTGGTTGATGAAATAAAATGAAAAAAAATAAGTGGCAAGAAGAGGCAAGTGAAGTGAGTCGCGGTGAGAAGGTGTAATTAGTAAGAAGAGTTGGTGAAATGAAATAAGCTGAAAAACTATTAAAGAAATCGGCAAGTCATAAAGTTTACAAGAAAAAAACATAACTTGTTCCTTTGTCTATTGTACATATTTTTCTTTTGAGAAAAACATTTGCAAAAGGGTAAAAAGACAATGATAAGATGCAATAAAACACACAACGCACCGCCATAAGATCAGTTTTTTTTGGTGAAATGATAAGAACAAAAGAAGATGAAAAAATAAAACGCTTGCAGATTTTACAACAGACATCCGCATACACAAACATCCTCAATAATAAGAAGATGTAGGAGGAAAAAATGATAAGATTTACAGACCAGGACAGGCCACTGGCAAATGGTTTTTTTTATCAGAAGCATTTTGCCATGTTTTTATCACATCGCATCAGATCAGATCACGATAATACGCAAACACACCCACTTTTTGTAGCCCGACGGTAGAAAAAAATGTAAATGCCAAATGCAGTAGTCGTCATAATTTTTACAGGAAGATCTGTGTTGGATTTTTATGACAATATTGTCCTTTTTTTAAATACATGCTTAGGTATGTGTACTAAACTTGGATTGTTATCTTTTGTTGGTCTGGTCTAGTGACTGGTGTGCTGTAGGGGGAAACGGGTTCAAACGGAAATTATAGGTTGCTATTTTGAAAGGCAAAAATATGTTTTTAGGATCATAAAAAATGTTAATGTAGTGTTGTTGGTGTTGAAGAGAAGTCAATAAAATGTTGGGGTTTTTGTTTTTTTGTGGAGCTGAGGTGGTAAAAAAGAAAGGGTTATTGTTTATCATTAAGATTTATGGGGCCTGTAGCGGTGCAGATTATAAATTTGAGATTTGTTCGGTTTTGTATAAATTGTAGTATTGTTTTTCGGTGATTATTCGTTAAAAGTAGGAAGAACTGAAAGAATAAAATAAATTATAGAGAAATGTTTTGAATTGAGAGAAAATGAAATTTTAAGACGTTCATCTTTTATGATTAGTTTTGATATTATCAAGCAAATATTGCAACTAAGTTTAAATATTTTATGTAGCAGATCAAAATGTGCTCCAAAAACTATCTTGGTGGTAGTTCGTCAAAAAGTAAGTGGGAGCATTAGAATTGATAATTCGATACTTTGGTTAATTTTAGGGAAGAAACTAAAATAATCAAGTGTTTGCAATAAAACCATGAATTTTGAGTTACTAGTAATCTGTAAAATTTATATAGTTTTTATATAACCATAGTTTGTAAATATATTTCAAGAGTAGATTTTCGATTTATGCAACAAATTAACTAACTCTGGTGGGATTATGTACATCAATGAGAATGATAGTTATTATTTGCTCTTGAATAAAATTCATTGATATGCAAGTAAAATCGAGCAGTTACATCTAGTTGTGTGTGGTAATTCCATGTATTAAACAAACAAAATTCATGTTATCTATGTACAAGGTAAATATGCTCAATACTTTGAAATATTTATAACGAACTTCAAACTCAGTAATTTCAAACTTTTAAAAACTATCTTAATCATCTTACTATCATCGTCAGATATACGCTCAGACACACAGGATGTGTATAATGTAGAGCATCAAGCAGTGGTACTGATGGTGACAGTGACAAAATATATTACCATTTTCATCTCATTTCCTTTCCATGTTTTTTTATTTTATATTTTTACATATTCAACTAAAAGACCAATCTCATTGTTTCTTTTGTTGTCTATGTCATTTACATTTAGAAGCATTACACCATTGAAAGCGCATTGTAGCGTATCACGTTTTTTATGACGAGAAATCCTTTTAACATGCAACTTCTCACAGTATGGTAGCAAAGCAAAGTAATTAAATTGAGGATGCTTATGTCAAATGTTCATCATGCAAGACATGCAGAGCAGTTTACAAAACTTACAAAGTCACATCATCAGTCAGTCAGACAAGAGGGAAAATTATGTGTGAAGTTCAAACTCAAAAAATTATAATGAAAAATATAATTTTATCAACATTGTGTGAAAATAAGCACTAAATCCTAAGCATTCTTTTTCAAAGAACAATTTTTTTCTTTGCAAAACTTTTGCCAACAATTTTCATGGATTTTAGAACACTTTTTTGTGGGTTCAAACCTGACAGTAATAATAGGTGTACTCAAACATATTTGTGCGCTATTATTATAATGGACCGCTCCAATAAAAATTCTCTTCGACAACTTTCTTCCTGACAGAATATATAACAGTTCAGTTGAAAAAAAGTTTACAGATTTTGTTTTACGTGTGTAAAATAAAAATGCTAATAATATTGTTTGTTCTCCTCTGAGGCACCTGTCTTTACACCAGAGAGAGAGAATGATCAAAAAACAGTGTGTAATTTTCATTTTGATGGGTTATAAAAGAACTTTCATTTCATCATAATTAAATGCCTATAAATCAAAGCATGTGGGGTTTTATAATAGCAGTCAAGTCACCAAAGGGCAGTCACTGTTGAGTAGTCAATCACTCTTTACACGCATGTTATTATTTCACAGTAGCGGTAATTGTTGCTGTTTTTTGCATTTTGGATTGTATTGTAACACAACAGCAGGTTATAAACTAAACTATAAATTTGTGTGAAGAAAAGAATCTTGTTCGGAGAGATTCCTTCTTGGCTTCTGCACTTGACAGTGTACTTTTTTGTTAATGTTTTTTTCGTCTAAATTGCTATAATTTGATAATGCGAATTTATTGTAATTTTCAGCGTTACAATTACTACACCAAAAAATATATACTATCCGACGACCGAGTTGACTTTTATTAATTCTCTGAAAAACATTTTAGAATAGAGAGAGGAGCGGTCAATCCGGTTATCTTAAATGCGTACGCAAGATGATAAAAATGTAAAATGCGCGGTTGGATAGTAGTAAAAATATACATTAAGCATTTTTCTTTGTGGTTTGTAAACTTGAACTTGAACATTGATGATAATGATGAAAGTTTTAAACTGTTTTGATTTCTGACTTTTGAGTACAGAGTACAGGGCTTCTTCAACTTCTTTTTGTATTATGTGCGTACTGACACTGACCAGCAATATTTCATTGGAAGTCTGTTCGATGGTTGATTGGTTTTAGGCTGCAAAAGTAATTTATGTTTTGGTGCATCCACTGTCCTGTCAGTTTCCTGTATAAATAGT
>JAQFXM010005887.1:0-14161 GCA_034693345.1 Entomobrya multifasciata | reverse complement strand
TATCGGGCAGTAACTGAAAACCACATTCAAGTAGACCCTGCAGATGACGAAATAATCAAATTGGCTGGGCGGGATTGATACGCGGATGTTGAAGCTTTACTTCATGAAAGAAAACCTGGGTTTAAATCTACCACTAACCGCCATTGCATGTCCTAACGCTTTATCCAAAACAAACCCTCCGATTGTTGGAAGTGCAGCTCTTCTAGGTGCGGATGATTTGCTAAGTTTCATCGATAGTCTTTTTTTCAAATAAAGAGGATTGTCAAATTTTTTAGCTAAGTTTGAGGCTACAAACCCCGAGCAGAGCTATGTAGATCTTTCAAAAAGAGTCAGTCAGTTTGAATCAACTACTCATCAGCGGTGGAAAGCAAACTTTTTAGTAAAGATTATATTCCAGCTTGCTCCAGTTCCGAGAGGTTTCAGTGTTGTATTTACACCATAGAACTTTTAAATTCATCTGTTTGTACAGCCAGATAGCAGTGCTGCTGCTGCCGGCTTAAGGATTTAGAGTATGTATTCGACGAGCGTTCAAGCCCGACAAAGTGGAGACTGGAATAAGATAAAGAAGCTGAACATATGTATGTACATAAGAAATGTGAAAGGAAGCACAAGTTGCTAGTGATAATAGTAAACACACACGTACCGCATAATTTCCGTCCATCAATATCCTCATTAGACTTGAATGGAGATTTCGTGAGGAAAACATTAATGTCCTATAAAAATTAGTAAAATGAAATGGTTAACTTAATGATTTCGTATCCCTAAAATTCGGCTTATGATCCATTCATGACCCCAACACAATGTTAATGGAAGTTTTAAAACAAGTAAATATATGTATGGTTTACAAGATTAATTAACACAACAATAAATACTACGGCAAAATGAGATCTTATTATCAAAGGTTGTCATATGGATATTCAAGTTGGTTGGGCACGAACTAAAGATATCTAACAGTATAAAACCAAAATGTTGAAAACTAAAACTTTACCTTCTTAGTTTTTCGATAAATAATAATTCTGTATTGGTTTTTGATTAACATGACAATGCGGATCGATTGGTTTAAATAAATTGATCAATTTGAAATAAGTAGTTGTCTTCTCTGCATGAAATGTGCAGAATTACGAAATAAACTCACTCAAATAACCGGTTTATACTGGTTTGTAAAAGTCCTAATGAAAAAATTGAACTCATCTCTGCATAGCAACAGGTGCCTTACTCTTTGCAAATAGCAACGGTGCCATCATTTTAAAATAGATACGAGTTATAGGCAATATCAGACTGGGCACAGCCACACACAAAGCCATCGCAAGAAGTCGAACAACTCCATCCCAAGTTCTTGGATCAATAATGAAAACTGACTTTGTGCAAATTTTCTTATACAGTTGTCTGTTTTAAATTGAAGTTTTATCCGGTGTAATGATTAACTAAGCCTGAATCTTTCGCAATTAAAAGGCGCCTTCAGTTAGCGGCATATTGTAATTCGGATAAAATTTATAACCTTTAACCATGTTTAAAGAAGTGTTCTCATTAGTATTATAATTTGTAGCCTTTAGATTTAGTTCACATTCAAGTAGGTTTTTGTATGAAATTTATTCATTTTATTATTTAAAATTGGAAAAAGGAAAAGGAGTAGATACGACTGGGGACGCCGTCCTTTTCCTTGGTTTTTTTAACCCAGAAGTGCCCAAGTTAAAGGAGGTGTTTTTAGAGCAATCAGGTATTTATAGCGTAACAAGGAGTTCCTCTAACTAGGACAGGAAAGGACGCAGGGCCAGAGAAACACTAATCACTACTTAACCATGAAAGATCAAGTAGCATCATAGAGAAAAAATACTCGATCCATTGTAGGAGCGGGCAGGATCGAATCTGCGCCTGGTGCATGCCAAAGCGGTATGCTAACCACTCGACCACACCTCCGCTCATATTTCATAATATCTCATCTGATGTCGTGGACCTCAACCTCGCTTATTTCAATTATGTTTCATTGCGATTTTAATTTGCAGAAGTGAACTACATAGTGAATAAAAGTGATACATTTTTTCAAATCCAGGCGTAACAAGTTTCCCTAAATTACACGAAACCAGATGTATGAAGTCAATCTTAATAGTTTTAGTGATACTTAATTCAGATTTAACCATAATTAGAGTTTAAATGCTTTGCGGTGATTCGATTACTGTACGAACCAATCTTACTTAAGGATATGATGTCAGTGATTCAGGTTTAAATTGTTGTATGTATACGATAGACACTATACACTTTATCGTGTATTCCTTACAGCTATGACTGTGTATATGTGGTTATCGTGCAACGCATCGTGTACATGTATTGCAGCTCACATTTGTTTTTATTTTGTATCGGGTGGGTGTCGTATACACCTTGTGTACATGTGTAGTCGTCACATATGACCACACCAATTTAGACGTGAATCATTGGCGTCATGCTAATAACTAAGTTAGCTTATTACAGTATTCGAAGTCGCAACTTAAACCTAGCATGTTCTAGCCCATTTACAATAATATGACACTACCCAGTGTACATCCTCCTATTTACTTATGTACATCAACATCAACATCATAGGTTTTTCTGTTTTCAGCACTGGTAAAATTTTTGATAACCATATTCGATTTGAAGCCATGCCTCTGCTCAATTTGATTTACTGTGCACTCCACTTAACCTTCACAACGTAGGTACGAGTAGCTCAAAAGTTAACATTGTAGCTTTTAACTTTTAACATTATTCTACGTTCCACTTACTCAGTATTCTCTAAATCCGTTGACTTTTTAACATGCAAGACAATTGTGCAAAAACTAACGTCGAATTAGCATTGCAACTATTTTTAAATATTCAGATTTTTGGATACAGTACTAACCAATAAAGTCTAAAATGCCTTTAATTTTTTCGCTGACATATCTGGTGATGATACTTGTTATACAACATCGAAATGTATTCGACTTTTATCCAAAACAACTAGCGATTATATCTTGTTCTAATATTTTATTTGATTCCAGACCGGATGCTTCTTAATTGTTTTCCGTTTATAAAATGGTTTTCCGTGTACTACAAAAGTAAGTTACACTTTCCCAAAAAATAATATTAGTAGTTAAAATATGAATGTGAAACAATTCAATGTAGCGCGCACAACTAGTATTAATTCTATGCACTAAAAATTAAAACCAGTGTTGATTGTGATGCCAACGTTTTACTCAAGGGGTTTATTCTTAACGTTGCACCACAGCATGTTAATATCGTAGGTCATAATTAAGTTTTTTGTTTCTTTCTGGATGAATAACCCGTACATATTAGATATATATTTACTTCTTTTGCATCTGGTATGACTATTGTTTACACGATGATATGACGTACTGAAACGGGCACCCAGTATCCTTGTAATGCCTGCAAAACTGTTCAATTGAAATATTGTCAACTCTTAAAACTATAACAGTAACTCTGCTGTGAAATTGTCATTTCGGTAGAATTAGTTTAGTTCATTCGTTATTGAAACACTAAAATCCAATTAAAAAATGATTCCTTACATCATTGCAAAATCTTCAAACTATTGAAGTGGGTGTTAAGTGGGTCGTCAGCTTGTATGCAAAGTATATATGGTAAAACGTATTCTATAAACAGCTTTTAAAGATAATAAATGTCAATTTTTATTTGTACAAATTTCTCATAGTGCATGAATCATATTTAAGATTTTGTATGATTTTATCAATTTCATCCATATAAATAATTATTCATTAAAATTCATTTTGTGGTCACTTGCCTCTTATCCACAGTATTAGCCACTTCCCAATGTGTAGCTGTTTCATCCTCAGTCAAGACAGACCGATCAGTCTCAAACATTATATATGCCAGTTTGTTATTACTTTCATTGATTTTGCTTTTACTTCTTGCACACTAACCTAAAGAAAGCACTTATTTGATGTTTACATTGGTAATATTAATATTTTTATTTAGAAAACGTAATTTTTCGCTCGTAGTTCTTTAAAATAATGCAGATCCAATTCTACTTACTAGTTACTTAAGGATGCAGTTTACCAAGGCTTATGATATACATTGTCAAATTTTATTCGGATTTTTTTTGATTTACAAATTAATAAATAATCATGATATTTGAATTCAACATTTACAATTCTTACAATATTTTCAGTATTTAATTACGTGAAGTCAAAAATCGGTTTAATTAATATACACCCTGAACACCACCACCGCCGGCATTCCTATACGATTTCAGTTTATTGGCATACGATATGTTATAATAGACACATAATTTACATGATCAAGAAATTTACGCCAACGCTCAACAAAATTTATTAGGAATATTTTACTCCTTCTACGAGTTTTCAACTCTAACTTTTAAATGACGCACCCTATAACTAAACTGACAGAAAAATTAAATTCTCTACACTTCGTAACCCCTATTTATATATTAATATGTATAGAGTTAGAAAAAATATCCATGCAAAAAATAATAAACTACATCATGCTATTGCTTTTCAGGTATATGGTACATGCCTTTGCACATACGCTGTTACTAGGTGAAACTATTTAACTAGTAACCAATGTCTCAACAATCAATATATTATACGACATTTACGTTTACGAGGTTTTCAAATTAGTACTACCTCAATTAGTAAAATATTGAGCATTTCATTTCAAATTCATTATGTCAAAATATAAATTGATGTTGAGATAACAAGGACAGACTCAAATTAAATAATGACGATGTCAGCTATTTACTGTGTTAAATAGATGTTTTAAAGGGCCCATCTAAAATTCAGTGATTTTTCTCATTTAGTTAAGGTTTGAAAAAATCGATTTCAAAAATCTAAATATGCTGATGAGAATTCTGAAAAAGTGAGAAATAATATTTAAATATTCAAAAACTTTTAACAACCGTTGCTGTTAAAGCCCACCGAAAAGTTCGAAATAAAATTTCCCTAATCCTTGTCCACGTATTGCGTCTTCCATACGACATGAAAAAGGAATGAAAATCATTTATTGAATCTCACTATGAAAAAATATCGTGTAAAAGTTAAAATATTTTCTGGGGTTCATTTACAATATTTAATTTATGGTTTAGGTTTATTACTGACAACTGACAGAATTGGTTCCAACTAAAGTTGTCTTTGTAAATTTTGAGCCATGTCATTAAAACCGAAAGTAATTTAGCTCAGACGTGAGACAATTAACGTATTATATCTGAATATTTGTTACTCCTATTGATATAATTTCATTTAATACTTTATAAAAACAAGTGCAATTAGAATCCTACAATAACAGCTTGTGATAGGTTAGACAATGTGAACCTGATTATGTCAATTTGTCCAATTCCACCGCAGAGAGAGTGTAAAGTCATCAATGAAAAGGCCTTCCATGAAACATGTTTTCAAGCAAATATGCACATATATAATAGTTCACCAAAAATTTTAGTATTACGTTAAATTTAATGTGAGTTTAGATTTTAATATGAGTATCATAGTCTTTAACGTTTTTCATGTCGTATGGCAGACGCAGTACGTGGACGTGTAATAGGGAAATTTTATTTCGAACTTTTCAATGGGCTTCAACATCAATGGTTGTTAAAAGTTTTTTTATGTTGAAATATTTAATCTTTATTTTCGAATTCGCATTTTATTAGGATATAAGTGTACGCGTACTTTTATGCTCACTGCTGCCATGTCACAAAACAGGTATTTTCATATTATCGAAAGCTACCTCGGAAAGTCATGAATTGAAACGAGCTCGGATATGCAATATGAACATACGTAGGTATACCTGTGGGCTATATAAACTTACGGAATTACGGGACGGGGGCGCTGGAATTACGGGATGGGGTTGCTGGAATTATGCCTGTTGGGTCGGGGCGCTGGAATCACGGGAAGGGGTTGCTGGAATTATTCGGCCAAAAAATGTGCTGGTTAAAGTATAAACATGTGCTGAAGAATTTCTGCCATCAGCTGTGCTAGAAAAAACTCATCTTGATCTTTTGGGTGGTTTTGGTGTATCTTGTCGTTCAGGTTGACAAACTCAATCAATAGAAAAAACCAGTAAAATGGTTTAATATTAATGGTTTGCAGAAACAGTGAAATAATTAATAAACAATTGAATATTCAGTTAAATTACTTTAACGGTAGTACTAGTATCAGGCAAAATGGATCCCAGTTTAAAAATAAGTTTAATCGATCACTGCGTTATCTGTTTGGAGAAAGTTGGTTATGAAGGAAATGATGAACAAGTTAAGTTTGATTTTTTCGGGGATTCCCCATCATATTTGGCGACTTTTAACGAGTTTTGGAGAATTTTGAAAGAGAATCATCAGAGTGATGGCAGGGGAGAAGCCAGTGGGGGCGGGATCTCCTTAACTACAGTGATGAAAGTTAAGGGGCGAAGTGGCGATAGTGGTTCACAATCTCAGAGGCCAATGACCTGTTTTTCTGAGCCACCCACACTCTGTCAACTTTGTGGAGGGAAGGTGATCAATGTTGATAATCTGATGAAGACTGTGAGGCAACAAGTTCGAGAAGTTCAGTTACTTTGGATTAAAAGCAGAAGTAAGGTTGTTGATGGGGGAAGGCGATTAAAAAAGTTCGAGAAGCATTTGGACGAAAATGGTTTGGGAAAGGGGGAAATTCTGTCCATTTTTCAGTTTTTGGGAATCTCTGGGCCCGGGGGTCAACCTATTCAACAGGATAAGCACATTGATAAGATAAAACAGATGCCGGTTGTCATGCTAACCAGATTGGAGATGAAAAAGGAACCGGTGGACGTTCAAAATGAGGAACAAGTACCTTTAGAATTTAACCCTGGTAAAAATATATAATTTGTGAGTAATAAATAAATAATTATTAATTTTATAAAATTAATTGTGTGTATATTTTCGTGTTTTAGTTGCTGGCTTCTGTGATGAATCAATGGACTTTTTTGATGACGACAGTAATAATGTGTTGGACAGTTACTGTGACAATGACTCAGATTGGAAAGGAAGGGACGACCCTTTAGTTCCGGATTATTTGGACGATGAAGAACGAAGGAAAAGGAAAGCTGAAAAAGAAAGGGAACGTCGAGCTGCAATTAAGGAAAGACTGGAGAGTGGGACGTTTACTGAACAAGATTTAAAAAGACAAGTGGAAAAGCGAAGGAAAAATGCAGAAAGGATGAGGGCTCGAAGAGAAGAAATGAGAAATGGTGGTGGTGGGCCCTTATCTGAAGATGAGTTAAAGAAGCAGGAAGAGAGAAAAAAGAAACAAGCGGAGAGGATGAGGGCTCGAAGGGCAGCAGCGAAATTAAAAGAAGAGCAAGAACGCAGCACTTTGCCGGCAGAAGAATTAGAGAAGCGATTAGCTTTGGAAGACGAACGAAGGAAAAAGGATGCGGCAAGAAAAATGCGGGAGTATCGTGAAAGAATGAAGAATAAGATGTTATCTTTGGAAGACTTGAGGAAATGGGAAGAACAAAAGAGGAAGAATGCGGAAAGAAAAAGGCAATATTATCGAGAGAAAATGAGGAATAAGATGTCAACTGTGGAAGATTTTAGGAAATGGGAGGATCAGAAAAGAAAGGATGCGGAAAGAAAACGGAGGTATCGAGAGCAAGTGAAGAATAGGCCGTTAACTGAGGAAGAATTGAAGAAAAAGGAAGAACAAAAGAGGAAGGAGGCGGAAAGAAAAAAGGGAGAATATCGAGGGAAAATGAGGAATAAGCCGTTAACTGTGGAAGATTTGAGGAAATGGGAAGAAGGGAAAAGGAAGGCAGCGGAGGGTTCCGATGGTGCCTTGACTTTCGAACAATTAGGGGAGGAGGAGGGTTACAACGATGATGACATTTATAGTGACCTGGATTCAGATTGGGGGTCGAATGATTTCCAAGATGATGATGATCCGAATTACAGTGTTTCTGAACAAAGTGATGGGGATGATGATGCTCGAGAAGCAGTTGTTAAATTAAAGGAAAAGGTGAATTCAGAATTTGAGGAAGATAAGCAAGTTGAAGGATTGGAGGAAAGGAAAGCTGAAAGGGAAAGGCAACGAAGAGTTATGATCAAGGAGAGGGGCCCATTAAATAAGGAAGATTTTAAGAAGAGGGATGATCAGAAAAAGAAAAATGAAGGAAGGGCAAGGGCGAGGAGGGCTGCAGCTAGAAAAGTTAATGGAGGTTCCTTGACTGGAGAACAATTAGATGAAGAGGAGGATGACGATGACAGTCATAAGGACTCGGATTGGCAGGCAAATGATAACCAAGATGATTCGAATTCCAGTGATTCCGATTTCGAACAAGGTGACCATGGCGATGAAGAAAAGCGGCCAAGAAAAAGGGGCCGTCCACCTGGAAAAAGGGAGCCCTTATCGGAGGAAGATAAGGAGAAGCGAAAAAAGGAGATGGCAGAAAAGGCAAGACTTTGTCGAGCTCGAGAAAAAGGAAAGCCCCTGACTCCCGAACAATTAGAAAAGATGGCAGTACGACGAGAAAGATACAGAGAAAGAAAAAATGAACGACAAAATTTTAAGCGATTAATGGATAAAATTAGGTTAGAAATGGAGGGACCCTTAACTGAAGAGGAAATGATGAAGCGGGAGGAGTTGAAAAGGAAAAATGTTGAAAGATTTAGATTGGCAAGACAACCAGTTAAATATGACGAGGATGGGAAACCGGTTTATACGGAAAAGCAGTTGGCGAGGAGGAGACAGGAATGTGAACGACAAAAGAGGAGGATGCGACAAATTCGGGAAATGGAGAGGAAAGGAGAGTTGACTCCGGAACAGTTGGAGAAGAGGCTGCAGCAGAAAAAGTTGGATGCGGAGAGGGCCAAGTTTAAGAGGATTGAGAAGCAGATTGAGGGATTTACGGAGGAGGAGATTAGGAAGCATGAGGAGTACAATGCAAAGAGGAAGGAGAAGCAGAGACTTGAAAGGGAGAGGATTCGAAAGGAAAGGGGACCTGTGAAAAGGAAAATTGATAGGAGGACTTTGGCTAAAATGAAGGCTGCTCAGCAAGAACCTTTAGAAATAATTGTGTCACTTAAACAAGCATATTACAACCGAAGCAGGAGTAGAGATATAATTTATATTTTAATTTGGAATGAAAAGTAAGTGAGACTTTAAACGTTGTACAATATTTTTGTATTTTTTATTCTACATTTTAAATTCTGAATAGTAAATATACAAAACAATTATACATTTAAAAAGTAAATTTTTATTTTACAAATTTCACTGAGCCTTCCTTTTCCTAAGTCGCTTCATGGGCCCATTCGGTTTAAAATTAGCCCCCTTCTCCTCATGCCCTTTGACATGCGTTTTGAGCACCTCCTTGTGCCTAAATCTCTGTCCACAAATTTCACACTCAAACGGCCTCTCCCCCGTATGTACCAACTTATGCCTTTTCAGTGTCGTACCACTTGTAAAACTCTCCCCACACTCGTCACACACACACGGCCTTAATCCCAAATGAACCGCCTCCCGATGATTCTTCAACCCTTGAGGCAGCTTATATCCCCTCCCACACTCCCCACAAACATGCGGCTTCTCTATTCCCCCATGTCCACACTCTTGATGCAGCTTCAAGCTACTACTACTCTTAAAAATCTAAAAATCTTCCCACATCCCTCCACCTCACATTTCCACTCCTTCTTTAAACTCCGCCCCCGCATGTTCCTTCCTATGCTTTGAGAAATCCGGCATATAAAGAAAAGTCATTTGACAAATGTCACAACTAAAAGGCTCCGCTCCACGCACCCTAATTTTATGACTAATTAAACTAATGTCCCTCACAAACGAAACGTTGTCAAAACACAAATCACATTTAAACGTCTCCTTTTTCCTTTTATTCTTCACCTCCCCCTCCACCCCCGCAATTTCCTTGTGATTATCAATCTTATGCTTACTCAAATCCTTGTCCCTCCAAAACGAACATGGACACTTTTCACACACAAATTTCTTCGGACAAATTCCATGCACCCCAAAATAATGTTCCCTTAAATCACAATACCTCACAAATTTATCCTCCTTGTCATCCCCACAAATTTCACAAGATAAGCCTCGATGTCGCTGATCCCACAAATGGTCCAAATAATCCTCCCTCGCAAATTTGACATCCCACTCCTTACATCCAAATACCTCCATAATCCCATGCTTCCCTTTAAAATGCCCCTCCATCTCCTCAATTTTAACAGTTTCCAAACAAAACTTGCAAAGCGTAGTAATCTTTTTAAAGCGATGAGCATGCAAATCGGAATAAACGCTTTGCTTCACAGCAAACATTTTTCCACAACCGCTTATCGGACAAACTATATTTTTCGCTAAAGTTCCCCGTTCATGTTCATTTGCAACATGAGCAGGTAAACTAGTAAAATTACAAGTTTCACATTTCAAATCTTTGAATTGGAATTCGGGATGAACTTAATTACTTTTGCGTTGATGACAATATCGAGCCGTTTGATTTGGAAAACTTTGTCCACAACTGCAAGGAAATTTATTTTGGGAAGGGTCATCCTTCGGAATTCGTCCAAGTTCAATCATTAGTTTTAAATGACACTGCTTTTGATGGATGAACAGAGATTCTTTGCTGCCGACCTTCCGGGAACATGCCTCCAAATCACAGCTGAAAACTTTGAAAGGGGTCGAAGGGGATTTTGCTGCATGAACCTTTTTTAATTTCTCCAAATTTAATTGCTGTTGAATGGGAGACGGATGACAAAGTTTGCGATATCTTTGAAGTGTTGTTAAACTGTTGAAATTTCGGCCGCAACCCTTCACCTCGCAAATTATTGACATTTCAGAGGAATTCTGCTGATTGGCTGATTCAGATCCAGATGCACTTGTGGTTGGAATTTCCAATGGATCCTTTTCTTCATTCAATTCATTTATTCCTAATTTTAATTTATCTTCAACTTTAACTGTTAATGGCTCCTCCTCATCTTCACTGGAATATTCTTCGTCATATTCATATTCATCGTTTGCATTGTCATCTTCTTCAGATATTTTTAATCCGGGTCATCATCATCCCAAGCCCAATTTGAGTCGTCTTCTTCCTCCTTATTCCCTCCATCATCATCTTCGTCACCAGTACCCTCCAAAGTTAATTATGCATCGCCGTCACATTCCATCACTGGTGCTGCTGCTGAGTCAAAATCAGATTTTACAGTTACTTTAGCAAATTTTCCTAATTTAATTTGTTTAAATCTTCAGTTCAAATTCTAATTTACCTGAACCTGAATGACAAGGTTCCAGAGCATTTGGCAAAATAGCTGATTGTTCTACTTCCAATTGTTCGGTTAGGGCGACATTTGATTCCTCCCATTCCCAGTCCTCCTCCTTCACTTCCATCTTATCATCCTCATCATTTTCATCGTCTCCTGATTGAGCTACTAATTAAAAACAAAATAAAGCAACTAATAATTAATATCAATAATTTACAACTAATTTTTATGTTTTTAAATTGTTAATTGTATTTAAATCAATTTACCTTCACTTGACGTTTTAGTGGATTGGGTGGTGGCGCCTACTCCATCAGCCTCCCTTCTAGACTCCTCCAAAAGCATTTTAATTTCTCCAACTTGTCGTTTCACGGCCTTCAGATTCTCCACAGCGACAATCTTCTGACGACACACTTTACAAAATGTGGGTGCCTTATAAAATGCTCCAGCCATTGACCCTTCCTTAGTAATTAGTGGTTCCGACAAGATTTGATCGCTATTCCCACTTTTATTTTCGTTTAATATCCTCCAAATTTTATTGAAAGTTGACAAAAATCCAGGTGCCTTTACAACAGACTTTGGTGCCATTTTCTGTAAAGTCTCCTCCTTACCTTTCTCCCTCTTATCATTATCGGCTCCATTTTTACGACAGTCGTCGGTCACTTTTTGACTGACTTTACTCAAACAAATAATACAACGACTTGGGTCATCATATTTTAATGAACTTTTTCTAAATCCTAAATCGCCCATTCTAAAAATTACATCAAATCAAGTGTACGCTTTACTAACTATACTACCAGTTCGTTCGACTTTAATAATTAACTAAAAACACATATTTTCAATTAATTACAAGCAAAACAATTAAATCTGGCAACGCAAAAATGAAAAACCACAATGTTTACAGCTGTTTACATTCTCAGATATCAGCTGACTAACTCTTGTTTGGTTCGGCACACTCCTCACTCTTGCCACCTCCAACAAACTCCTCATTCCCTCCTCCACCATTACCAGTTTCCTCCACAGTTCCCACCCCCATTTCCCTTTCCACCTCACCACTCCCAACAAATCTTTCCACTTTCTTGACATATTTCCTTTTCGCATAAACCTACGGTCTCTACTCATGATAACTTTTAACCCTCCTCTTGTCCCCTTTCGCATGTGACCCCAAATGCCGCTCCAAATGTCCCTTCTTCTTAAACTTGAACGGACACAAATGACATTCGAATGGTCTCACTTTCTCATGAACCTCGATTATGTGACGTCTCAAATTCACAAATATCTTTCCACACTGAGGACACATCTCATCCATTTTACCTACAATAAAACCAAACACAATTAAGAAACCAATTAAAACAAGTCAAAAACCGTATCACTATAATTACATTTTAACTAGTCACCTTCATGTATCAAGTAATGGCTTTTCAGACTCATTTCCGACTTGTGCCAACTTCCGCAGTATTTACACTGACAATTCTTCCCCTCAACTTCATGCACCATTTTCATGCGCGACTTGTATCTCCACTCTTGACCGCTTTTCCACACAAACTGCATAAAAACTCCTTCTCGTTTGAGTGCTTTAATGTGTTTTAAAATGGCCATACATCACCTTCTTCCCACAATGTTCACATCTGGCTTTTCCTTTGTGATTTTTACGAATTCGATGACCCTCTTTCCAGTTGTGTGAATTACACTTTAAGCGTGTGAGGAACCTCATTCCACAAACGAGACATTTAAATTTTCCCTCCTCACCTTCCTCTTTCTTTTCAACTTCCGGTTTTCTTCTTTCCTGGTCGGAGGTTTCTGATTGGTCGTTGACATTTAACGAGTCGGTCTCTGGTAAATAGTCAGCATCCAAAGAAGAAGCTGGTGATGATGGTGACGTGGGGCTGCTGTTTTGGTTTGTTTGGTTGTCATGGTTACCAGTGTCAGTGCCCTTTGATTGATGTCTGCGACGACGATGCTGATGCTTCAATTTCATTTTGTGATAGTCCAACTTTAATTTTGTGGAATAGCGTATTCCTCAGACTTGACATTGAAAACTCCCTTGTCCTCCACCAACCCATTCTTGTCCAACTTCCGGTTCCGGTTTAATACACAGATCTTGATTATATTGACCTGCTTCCATTTTAACCGATCGTGGATAAGGACGACGACGAGGAGGAGGTTCCTTTGTCTTTACTGAACTTACGCTGGATGCTCCTTCAAAATATACAAAAAAATCCGTGGTTTTTTATTTAAATCAATTAATACAAGTTGTGAAATTATGAATGAGATAATAGTGGTAAATTATTCTATAGATTATTACTTTAGTTGGTGTACTTACTTTTCTTGAAATTTGTAGTTGGAGGAATTTTAAGGAAGTTAAGAAGAAAATGAACTTTTTCTTCCAATTTAACAGCCTTCTCAAGCTCATGTAACAATCTAGGGTTGGATTGTAGTAGCTTTTCCATTTTAACAGTTAACTAAATTAATTTTCATTACAAAAAATAATAACTACCCGTTCTCAATAACAAGTATCAAATAACCAACTTAAACAGTGCTCATTTTGGATGATTTTAAATAAAAGTCGAGCCCATTTGAAAACAAAACGAATGCCCTTCAAAATTTTGCGTTTCCCAAAAGTTTAGGAGATTAATTGTTTGCCTGAGTGAAAAATGCCAATGATTAAATAGATATGCTTTTTAGGATGGAAACGTAAAAATATTTTAGTTCTCGTCACTTGTCATCTTCCAAACTTACATACATACGAACTTACTAAAGTTAGATCTACATAACTGTTAATCAAAACAAAAATATTTTACAACGCTAATTATTTTTATTATTAGACAAATCTGAATATTATTTATAGCTTAAGGCTAAAACAAACATAACTTGAAAAACGATAATTGTACAAAATAAACAAGAAATAAAATAAGGACCCATAGGGTTCTTAATTATAATACAAATATTTGACAAATAAAAAAACGA
>JAQFXM010005886.1:0-14162 GCA_034693345.1 Entomobrya multifasciata | reverse complement strand
AATTTTCTCATTCACCCAACCAGAATGAGACTTTGTTGAGGTAGGTTATTTGCCATGAGAAGTTTGATGAAAGTGAAGATGATATAATTGACAAGCAGCTTGCTGTAACAATAGAATTCAGTAGGCATAATAAATTTCTTCGTTTCAAGTGCAGTAGCCTTAAAATAAATAAGAGTAACTCTCTCTAAATGCATTAAAAAATCTGGCAGTACAATAACTTGCTATTTTATTAAAAAATTGTACTTCAATTGTCAATTTTTTACAATTTAGTACGCATGTTGTAACACTGTAATTGAATAATTTCCTCTTTTAATGTTTCACTATCTTGTAATTAAATACCAGTTATGGTGCTCGGAAGTACACAAAAGAACATGTTTATGCTTCTGTTGTTATTTTTATCTCGGCCTTGAATGACATTATAGCACAGCCTCGTTACACATTATCGCAGGTTTCATCTGTTTGTTTAGTTTAAAAGTGTGATCGTATAATAATATCGCAGGCAAAGTGTAATTCATCCTTCCCAATTAGGAATACTCTTTAACAATTACCCAGAATAGAATTTTAAACATTAGTTACCACTTTTACGCAGAGCTTTATTACGATTGCATTTGATTGCACTTTCTGCATTAGGTAGTAAAACCTGTCTTTTTATGTTCAATTGTATATGTAACTAAAATTGTAAAATGCAATTCTGAAGTGACAGTAGAAAAGGGAAGAGAAAGGATAAAAATAAGTCAATCAGTGGCACATGCGACACAAAGGTGGTATAATTACATTTGTGCTACAGGATGCAACTTTGTAAGAATGACTTGTTTTTGTTGACAGGAGATGACATCATGTAAAATGCCAACGCACACCACCGCAGATATTGGCAATAAAATATATTATGCAAATATTAATTTAGTTTATTAGATTACAACAACGGAAGAAAGGTTACATGACCGGTCAGGTGAACTCGAACTCTTTTGTGACGATGATCATCACGGTGTAATATGTACCAATGTATGGATGAATAATTGCCTTGATTGTATTTTATTACATATTCAAAAAAGGTGATCATGATCACCAAACATTGAAAACCACGTGCTTGCTCAGACAGAAGTCATTTTAGTTTATTATACTGCTTTTGTATTGTGTGTTGTGTGTGCAGTACATTTTTATACGCGCGCGCGAGGAGGAGGAAAGGACGCTATATCATCATTTAATCGTTTGGTTATTGTTGTTATAATGATGAACGAACGAAGGGCAACGAAACTTGATTATAATCCATTCGTATATTATATCGAGCCAGTTAGTAACGCAAACGTAAAGATTGTGAAGCTACAGTGCAGTGTAAGTGCATCTCTGACAAAAAGAGTTTACTAGCCTATAACAGATCTTGGTCTAGAATGTAGATTGTTGCGTTCGTTTTCTCTTGAGAAGCCAAATCACTCTAGAATGATTGTCTTTTGATCAGGTTTTACAATTTCTTTTAAAATATGCATGTGACCATGTAACCAGTCTCCTGATTTCGATGATGACATGATAGTGCTTTCATATATTAGATCGAAGAAAAGCTACTCGAATTTCACGTGCTTTAAGAAGTAGAGATTTTTTCAAGAAAGATTTTTTTGTTTACAGCATTGGTGTATGGTATAACATTTAACATGCAACGAGAAGCAGTGATCATTTTAGGCATGCGTTTTCGATGATTATCATATAACCATTATTGCCGTTCGCTGATTTTATAACATGAAGAAAGAAAGGTGTGGAGTGGATTTTTTGATACAAAAGGAAATTATTTTTTTGCTTTTCTGTCCAATATGCATTCATCATTTTTGCTTACTGTTTTGATGTATGATTTCATATTCATACACCTGATCTGATCGTGTTGATATCAAGAAAGCAAGTAGGTATTCGTTTTTGATTTGATAATAGGCATATGAATTCTTAACACGTAAAACATAATATTATGTATGTGTGCATTGATGATATTATGCATACATACATGTTTTGCATACCTAACTGCAGGTATGAATTAATTGATTTTTAAACAACATATTTTTATTTGAACTTTTACTTTTATTGACATTTTTTTGACAAATAAAAGCCGTAAGGTATGAGCAGAGTAATCACTTCTGTTTCTATCATATCAGGAAGGTTATGCTAAGTTAAAAACATAAAATGTTACTTTGTGGTTCCTTATGCTAAGTGGAATTAATTGTGCGATTTATTAAATACGTGCCACTTAAATCATAAAGGTGACAAATGAAACTAATCTATTGTAGTTTGGCACCTGTCTCCATTTGTTAAAATCACAATATATGCATATTAATTGATAACATTACAATGGAATATGAGATTTAATGTTTAAATAAATGTCATAAAGCGAAATTGAAATTTATCATGTATGCGCATGAGAAAGCATTCTAATTTCAAAATATGAATACCTTTTATCCACACAGTTAATTTGGCTGATGCATACATATTTAAATGGTCGTCGCAAATGCTTTATGAACTTATAAGGGCATCTAATTTTATTTATTTTAAATTTTCGTCTCCGCAAAAGAGATTCGAATAGCAATAGATCAATTAAGTAATATCACTGGTGGGGAAGTATATTTTAAAAAGTGGACAGGTCATGGATTACAAGAAAAAAGGAAAGTGTAACAAAGATATAGAGATAACTAATGTTTTGCATGCTCATCGTACATCATCGTACAGCGATAGTATAAATAGCTTTGTCAGGTGCAAGGATATGAATATGAAAGGGATTTTGATTACAGAATTCACACTTTTTCGTTTTATTGTAGTTTGCATGTTGGTCGATTCTATCTTTTGCTGTTTATCAAAGTGTAATTATTTTTATATCAGTGTTTGTTTTTCACGTAACAGGGTAGATAGGGATATACTTGGACACGCAGATAAAGAAACACCCATCCTTATTATTGAAGTTTAAAAGTTGTTTTGAAGAAAATATAATCAAAGTGTTACACTAATTTCATACCAATTAAGCACTAGCTGACACCTACAATGTCCTCAACAAGAGATTTTACTGCTCTTTCTTCAGAACTTTCTCATTCCCACAAGTTTCGTACATTGTAAAATTTGAAGTCAGTTCTTGAAATAAAAGAAGTGTAATAAAAGATCCGGAAATAATATTTTGAATATGCGATTTTCTTAACTGAACCACATTAAAATGATGAATAGTACTAGGAAAAAGACAATGCGTCTCGATATATGGGCTAACGTTGTTTTTGTGTATTTTGTAACAGGATACGGAAATATGCTCATAGAGAATTTATTGTTGAAACGAAACCTCAGGTCATTGGTCACCTTAGTTGACATTTGACACTCGAATAGGGCTATAATTATTATCTGATACCATTGCTTGTTAGTCATTTTCGTTCATGGTTATCTTTGCCCTTTTTAAATGTAAGAATGGATAGGTAGGTGCGTTGTGGTTGGAAAAGCTTACAATTACAAATGAGGAATAATTATAATCTATAAGACGGCAGATCTGTTGTTAGCTGTCAGGGTTCCATCCCTCCCTGACCTGACCACACGGCAAAGTATTGAATTAGTGTAGACATACTATATAGGTATACCCAATATAATCCGTAATAAAAATATAAACAGAAACTCTCATCAGATACCCTTTTCTCTGATGTTCCACCTTGCAAACTTTGTCAGTGATGCCATGTTTTTATAAGTTCCGCATGAAGAATCAAAGAACATCATGCATAATATGTGAGCAATTATAAGTCAATTTACATAATTTACGTTTATACAGATTCGCTCATGTCACGGTTGTTCCTTTCTGGGATAAAGCAACAATGCGTTGTTTTCAAAACATAATATTCCAAGATATTTTTATCTGAGTTTACATGAAACTATGTTCACTGTGTCTTTTCCTTGTCATACTGATTGTTCATTAAATTGATTCCATTTAAACTTATTTAATAGTTTTACTTTTACTATCAAGAAATACTCGGCCATCTTATTCGCTTCTAAAACTTAACTTTTTTTTACTATAATTATCCTTATCGGTATATAAAGTATTTTATCTTAACATAAAAAATAATATGTATGTTTTAAATAGTCTTTTCGATAAAAATTTAGTGTAATTTTCCCATAGAAAGGACAAAAATATTGAATAACTTCTTGTTTTATGCTTTCAATCACTGAAAATACACAACCTTCTACGATAAAAGGATGGGAACTGATATTTTTCCTTGTTTCCTTTACTGCGTCTGTCTACAAGCTGCATTTACAAAATACATATCCTTCTTTCATGTAATTAGCGCAATAATCCTGTAACAAAGTTTAATGTCTCAAAATACACCAAACAGAATGAATTCCAATGAAGACATAAGTTTGAAATGCCACCGGATATTCGCCCACCTGTACCTTACAAGAGGTTCAAATTTACTAACAACAAGCTCAAAAATGTTCACATTCGTGACACAGACAAGTTAGGTTTAATTGGGTTTGTTGTAAAATTATTATCTATCATCCTTATAAGATAAGAATTTTATTTTATTACTGGTAATATTTTTGTCAAATAAAAAAGAGTTTCTCTAGTAGTACGCATGTTTTCATAAAGGATCTGTATGTTTTTAAGTACAGAGTATATGTAGAGAATGTGTGTTAAGAACAAAAATTTCAATTTTATCAGTTTATTACGCTACGCTATTATTATTTTCCATCTAATTAGAGGGATACATATACCTGTACAAACTTTCTTACAGTCTAAAATTAACTTATTTTTTTGCATCGTAAAAGAGTATACAGATAATTTGTTGTAAGAAAAGGAAAGAATGATAACTAATGCATATTTTTATTTTTTTATGATTACTTAATACAATACGCGTAATTTCCCTTATCCGTTTTGTTCACTTGTTTGTTCACGGGTGGATCTACATTCTGGCATGCACGCAAGATTTCAATTCACATGGCTGTTGTCTGCTGCTGGTGAGATTTTTGGGCTCGCAGTGCGAGCCTCGCACGAACACTGCACGCACTAAAATGTATCCTTCTTGTACACTATGTAAAACACGCCTATTATTGTTGTAACTGTATTATTGCACTGCACTGCTCTAAAATCAGAATTCATTATCTCAAAAAAATATTTGGTAATGAGCCCTATTATTATCTTGTGATTAATATCTGAACAATCACCACAGATGAACATAGCACATCTAACAATGACGGTATAAGCATTGCCAAAGATGTATATGAAGAAGAACCGAAACATATCGCGTATTCACCCCAAACACCACCCCAACAACATGGACAAATACCACCCCCACCGCCACCACCATCCTCCTTACCACCCCATTTACTCCAAGAATATAAGCAAGAAGATTTACCCCCTCCACCTTCACCATCTATTGAATCTCATGATAGTTATCTTCCTCCTCATTTGAGTCAAGAGATTAACATTTTCCCCCATTCCCAGTCAAACCATGGTCATGGTCCTTATCAGAAACCGCCAGTTCACCCTATATATCCCCATCCGCATCCTCATCCCCATCCTCATTCCCATCCCTATCGTGCTGGGTTCCATCCATCCTCTCACGTGCAAGTCCCGAATGAAATTTCTCATAGTCCCCCAAGACCTAATAGTAATCAAAGCGAAAGGAGCGACGAAGTCCACCACGTACATGTATTTGAAGAAGGATTTTTTGGAAAAGACAAGAAAAGTAGGGGCAAGGAAAGACACAATCAAAAGTGGAAACCTGTGCTAAGAAAATACCGTTTTAGAGGGGGCAGTGGCGAAGGAGGGCATGGCAGTGCGAGTATGGAAAGAGACGCAAGGTTTGCTGAAGATGAGGTACTTCGAGGAAGGCGGCACAGACTACCCCCTCCGTCGAGAAGGAGACCAGAGATAAAATCCACCACTAGACCATATCACGCACGGGAGGAAAGTGAAGAAATTGAGGACAGTGGGAGATTTAGACACCCTCCACCCCCTCCTCCACGTTTTAGCCCCCATCATGGCCATATTAGAGGGAGAAATTGATAGGGATTCGCCCGATGATTAACAAAGCAGGTAAAGAAGCATTGCGTGATTGTTAAATGATTCCCATTTAATTAGTCAATGTTTGATTTTTGTACACCTTTGCTCGTTATCGCAAATCTAAATTATTGAAAATTCAAACAGAAGATCCCACAATTAATATTACATTGACAATTTTGCACTTTCACGAATTCATGCAATAAATGTGGTTTAATTTTATTGCACATCATAAACATTTGCAATTTTATTGCATTGCACGGCAGTCTTGCAATAAATAATATATAATGATCTAGGTATGTTTGGTATTGGGTGGATGCATTTTTAAAATTGCATAAATTGCACTCGTGAAAATTGCACATTTTCCCAAAATTTTCGCATGCGTGATAGTTCCCTCGTGGTCGCCACAATTTTAATTATGAGTCGACAGGCAAATTCGAAAACATCTTAAAAACAATTATTATTTCACTGCAACAAAAATTCATTGAATTTAAAAAAAACAAAATATGCACCACTAGTGGTGTAAAAGCCATTTTTCAGAAGGAACACCAGTAATTTGAGAGCACACAAAGATTTTTCTTTACACTTTTGTTGCAAATGCTATTAAATATAATCATCCCAAAAAGTTTTCTTGTTACAGGCAATTTTAGTTAGACAGTAGACTGCTCTGTAATCTACACAGTGTTTTCGTTAGGTTAACATTCATTTTTATGAATGAGCATAATAAGAAGATTCGCTCTAGGTGCCTATTTATTTATGCGTAAATATTAGTTGTCTTCAAGTTATCGAGGGTCATCACAAGCCGCCAGTGCCCACTATAGTTGATCAAGTGTGTGTAAGAAAGAATTTCTAAAAGAAGAGCTAAATTTTTAAAATGCTGGCAGTTGAGTGTGCTTGTTGAATGAAAATTATTAATTATTTCTTGCAGCGTTGATTTTCTTGATTTTTTCATTCTTCTCGCAGAAAATGCAAGGTCTGCTATTTATTATGGATATTGGCTTGTTGGTTGATTATGTGCACGTTAAAATTAATGGGACTGCTTTTCTTCCTTTATAGGATGGGTAACAAACAAGTTAATTTTAGGAAATTCTAATTATATTACGTATGCAAGATGCTGGCGTTTGAATTTTTATAAAAATGATCCCTACTTTCATGAGGAAGTGCAAATGCGTGTATATTTTTTAAAATTTAGTATGTACACAGGAGAGTATGACATGATAGTAATTTTAACGAGATATAATTTGTAAAAAATATTTAAAAAATCATTGGAAATGGGACTAACGTAAAGGGGTTACATAAATTCCCAGGCACGGGACATACTTTTGGAATGCGATAAGAAATATGTAACTTATTGCATTTTTGTATATTTTTTACTTAAATACTTGCTATAAATATTTTATGTCTAACACGCAAATTTGTTCATATTTTAAATAAACACGAGCTTAATTTGGAATGTGGGACTTTATATAATTAGTTTTTGTATGAGTTCGTGTTAAAAAAAAAAGTATGTCAAACTATTTTGTATATAGTATCACTTTTTGAATTATGTTTCGTTTTACATGTAGTCGTAGTTAGCAATTTTAATATTAGCACATATCACACGAGACAAATTTTGCTGACTAAAGCAAAGATAATGCCATTACATCACCTCAGCACATTTTCACACGAACCTTTTGGACAAACACACTTGGACCAAAAATCAAAATGGACATGCACAAAGATGATGTAACATAGACCCATGGAATGACTTCATTATGTGGAATTTGATAACATTTGGTTGGACATTTTGTGAATTTGATGTTATATGCCAAACTCAAATAATAGGTCATCTACGCCGTAATGATGATAGCAATCACCCTCTCAAAAAATCCTCAAGTGCCAGTTCTGAAGTCACCTCCACAACTCCGTCTTCAGCTAATTACGGTCGGTCCCCAAAATACCAAAGGGGTAAGTTACCGAAAAAATAGTTTATTTTAGTTGCATGAAACTTATTTGATTGATGATTCATATTCATGTATTTTTTTCTGTGCAGGCGAATACCATTCAGTATCAAACTACTAAAACCATCTTTGACAGGGTTAAAAACAAGACGGAAGGATGAACCAGTTTTGTATTTATTGATAGTATTCACAGTAAAATGGTTTTAAGCGAATGATTTTTGGTTAGAATTAACAATTTAGTACAATTAAAATCTTTTGTGATAGATTTTGTCTTTGTGTAATGTTTATGTACATAAATATGATTGTAACATTGTAAGAAGGAAAATGTCTTGTTCTTATTATGCCTTTGGAACGATGCAGTGAGAAAATTACATGAAAATGTTGATTGTTAGCAGTAATGATTTTTTAAAGTTTAACTGTTTTAATGTTTACATTTAATGCTCATCTTTTGTTGGCTTAATACTATTGTGTACAAATATAATTACGTTGGATATCTGCGATTTTTACCGATATACTTTAATTATCCTTTTTGTTAGGAACATTTGTTCAAATTACTGTAGAAAAGGAATAAGGTTGGCATAAAGCGTTGTATTTAATAATTATCTTATCTAGTAAATTGTACAGTACTTACAATTACAATCAATGCATTAAACTCTCAAATCAGTTTTGTATTTAATGCTAAAATTATAATTTGTGAAACAACTTGCCTACAATTTTATTCACATTTTATCATCTAATACTTTATTCAAGATAGCCTCAAATTTGGAGATAAAAGCTGCATAAATATTTGCTGTCTTTTTATTTTGACGGTCTAGCTCTGGATCATCCAACAATTGGCAAGGCCAACAGGAAGGGGACACTTTCAGTTTATGAGTTTCACTGGACACTTAAATGACTATGACTAGCATACAGATATGTATACCATAGCATAATATGTATCGTATCTCCAAATTGTTAGTACACAATAGACACGCATCATGCATGTATGTATTGAGTATTGGGATAATTGTTTGGCATTCGTTTCATGAAAAGTCTTCACAAGGCAAGGGTGAACCAAAAAGGTTCAACAAAATCTTGAAGGCTACTCAAAGCAAAGCACAAAATGATCTTGAATGGGCTAAACATATTTTTCGTTGACGTTTGCTCAGTTTAAACTAGTGATTACAGCTCCAGACTATTTTGGGATCATCCCCAAGGTCGGTTTTTGAACTGAGACGTAACAAAACAACTTGCATCGTACAACCTCTGTCCTCGTGAAGTACTTAACATTGAGATGATGAAATCCCTGAAAGCAGAAGTGTGTCTGAATCAAGATGTCCAATTGTATATAAGCAACCCTCACCGGCGAATATGGCACCATTCCTGAATTTCATTAAAAGTGGTAACATCATCTAGAGGAAAAAAATCACGGAATCAACATTTCTGGAAAAATGAAGACCGTAAGAATATTTTTCATAAAGTAGCATTTTGAAAAACTGTTCGCAGTGGAGAACCCCGAGTTCGGAGATCTGCCTAAGTTTTTGGTTTTAACAAGTTTTTCTTTAATATTTCAGGCCTATCTTGTGCTCCTCTTCGCCGCTAGCGCTGCAGCGTCCGGCTCAGCCTCATTCAGGATGGAACCTAGTCCAGTGTACACTAGTCTCAGGAATAATATTCCGATAGTACGTTTCGCTCAGGATATTCGTCCTGGATCTGACGCAGTCTCGTAAGTTATCAAAACTTTTATCGTAATAAATGATAAAAAAATGTTGGTGATGTAGTCACTAACAGACCATCTGTATGTATTTTATAATTAGGTTCGAAGCTGGGAACGGGATCAAGGTAGACGACAACACCCAAGTAGTCGCGGGCCGTGGAGGCAGATACGAAGATAGCAATGGCCAATTCATCGAAACCGATTCCAGCGTTGTCAAGAGCGGGTCTTATGCCTACGTGTCACCTGAGGGAGAACATATCAATGTGAAATGGGTTGCTGATGAAAATGGCTTCCGTGTGGAAGGAGATCATCTTCCAGTCGTTGCTGCTCTTGAGCCCCTTCCAGTCAGGGCTATGCAGGGTGCACCAAGAAATTTTTAAGAAGGGGCTAATACTAATGTTGACGATTGGAAGTTTTTGTAAATAGTTTTATTACTAGTTCTTCCATTCGTTATCTAATATCTGTGATCTGTATATAGTAACGTTAGTCAATAGATTAGTTTGTTTTACATTTACGATTAAGTTAATGGCTGTGAAAGATCGACTTGCTTTTTAAGGGGTAAATCGATACTAATTAGCAGTTAAGCTTCGCACGCTGGTACCTTTTGTGTATGAATTATGTAAAGATATAAAAATTATATAAAATGTACAGATCTGATGAGGGGCTATAATCTCTTTATAAAAAGGGTTGCATCCTCGGATTAGGTTAAAAAATGTACATTTGTACAGTGTTCAAAAATCTTCATTTTTGTAATTCCATAATATGTGATACACAGGTATACTACATAATTCCTTTATGCCGTCTGGATACTGTGCCGGTTCACTGTAAATAATAACGTTAAGTTGTACAGTTTTATGATAATTTGATCTCGCAGTAAATAAAATGCTTGAAGAGGTTTATTTTTGTAAATAGTCATTTTGTTCTATTTTATTTAAGTCAGTTTAAATCTTACGATACAGTACATAAAATGCAAAAATATAAGCTAAAATTCATAATTGCTGATAGCATACTGGTACTTCCATAAGCATGTTCGAGATGCAGGAGTAGTCGAAAGTAGAATACTGGGAATGTCCACAATTGGAAAGGCTGATTTTGCTTCCTATTTTCCATAGCCTCCTCCGCCTCCGCCACCCCCACTTCCATAACCTCCCTGACTGCCGCCGCCACCCCCACTTCCATAACCTCCCTGACTGCCGCCGCCGCCACCACCACCTTTTCCACCAAATCCTCCGCCGCTTCCCCCACCGAAACTACCCCCACTGCTTCCCTTGCCACCATAACCCCCAGAACTTCCCCCACCAAAACCACTCCCACCACTGCTTCCCTTTCCACCAAATCCTCCTCCACTTCCTCCACCAAAACCCCCGCTGCCTCCTCCATAACCTCCCTGACTGCCGCCACCACCACCTTTTCCACCAAACCCACCACTACTTCCGCCGCCAAATCCTCCACTTGATCCATATCCCCCTGATCCTCCACCCCCAAATCCACCTAAACACCAAATTACATGTTTACTCGAATTCTAAATAACATTTTGGCATTGAGCAAATCATTAAGACTGGCAATGTACCTTTGCCATTTGTTTGCTGATTATTGTATTGATTGTTCCCATTTTCATTTCCCCAGCCCCAACCACCACCACCTAATGTCAATGTGCAAAGCATGTACTTTCTATCTATGAGTGTTTCAGTAAGTGCAAGCAGTGATCGGTTTTACCTTTCCCTTGACCTGATTTTTCATTGTTACCGATACCATTGTTCCCGTCGGAATTCCCATTGGATGGATAGAACCCACCTCCATTGCCCCCACCTGCACTTCCCCCACCTCCTCCGGTTCCATATTGCACTGAGCTTCCATAGCCCGAATTACCCCTGTTGTTACCACCCCCGTCGTAACCACTACCGTTATTTCCCCCTTCATTTTGGTTTCCTCCACCACCACTTCCAAAATTATTAGCCCCGGGTCCGTATGCCCCATTCCCACCATTATTTTGGTTTCCACTACCATTTTCTTTTCCATTAGAATATCCACCCCCCAAACTTCTGCCTGCTTGGTTTTGATAACCTCCTCCAGAATTTTGATAGCTTCCTCCGTTACCTGATTGGTAACCCCCTCCATTATCAAAACCGCCGCCCCCTCCAGCTCCACCCTTATTATTCCCCCCTCCTGCATTTTGGTAGCCTCCCCCTCCACCACTATCTCCCTTGTTACCACCCCCGCCTTCAATGTTAATCAGTGAGTTATGGTGCATTTTGGCGACATGCATGTTACGTGCAAATTAAGCAAGCGATCATGCAACATTTTGGTGCTTTAGATACACTTACCTCCACCGTAGCCTCCTCCACTCGATCCACCTGAGTTGCCGCCTCCAAAACCTATGTCAATTCAAAAATAGCCACACGTATCACAAAAATGCCACTTTGTACCCTTACAATTACAAGTATATGATTATATTAAACGAACCTCCATAACCGCCACCACCTCCTCCTCCATCTTGTCCTCCTCCATAGCCACCTAAAAGTAATAAATTATTTTGATAACATGTATGAAAAGTCGATTTTAAAAGGAGCATCACTGATACTCACCGAATCCACTTGATCGACCTCCGCCGTACCCACCTTAAAGAATCATCATTCTTACACGTTGGTTTTTACAATAATAAAACGTATTTCATAAATGTTTAGCTTGTCTTTTTACCTCCACCTCCACCACCCTTACCTCCTCCGCCTCCTCCTTGTCCACCGTATCCACCTAAAAACAACAACACAAAATTTTACATGAAGTTTTCAAGCGCGTGATTTAATTTCAGCGTTTATTTATCGATGCATACCTCCTCCGCCTCCCCCACCAAAACCACTGCCACAACCGCTTCCACCACCACCACTACTACCACCATATCCACCAGATATCCCTCGTCTTTGTCTCCCTGTTCTGAACTGCTCAGTCACTGATAAATTGACCACCCCTAGCACCAGCGACAATATAGCGAGTCGATTTAACTGTGGAACGAATCAAACAGCATTTATGAAAAACAAGCTTTAAAATTCTTGGAAATTCTCTCTTCAATATTTTTCGAAAAACTTAAATAATTACCATCTTTCCCATTTTAAATCTCAGTCTAGACTAACACAACACATGCACTAAAGACAAAAGAAATGAGTCCACCCACGCACCAGAGATAACTGAATCGGAGTTTGCCAACATGTGCATTATTTATATACTCGACACTGACACCAAAACATTTTCTAATATTCGAAATGCAGAAGAGAAGGGTCTAAATCGTAACAAATTAAATCATCCACCGCGACAACAGTGAAATTATTTCTACATGTTTGCAGGCACAGGCACACATGTAATTATCCATTTTTGAGTGTATAAAATGTGTGATCACTGATCACATAATTGCGAGCAAGATTATCCTATCCTGCTGCTGATCAAAATTAGACCTATAATGGAATAGTTTACAAGATTGTAGCCATAAACCGTCATATTATTTGCAATGCCAGAAGACCCACCACCATCGCCAATTTTACAAGGAAGTCAGTCACACTGTTTTGCAGCCATAAAAGAGACGAGGCGTCTTCATTTCATTCATGGTTCTCCGATTGAATCATATCTTATGCTAATTTTAAACCATTCGACTTCCCTAATCAATTTTGTTCGTCCAAATTTGCAGGCAAAGTAAAGGGGTACAAACAGCGTGGCTGGCCCTTAAAGCCACCGACTCAGATATGTCGTATTAAGTTGATAGGGAATGTCCCTGTATGTATTCCATGTTACATTAAGTAAGCAGTCAACGATAAAGTTAATGTTACTAGTAATTAAGCCATAAAGCCAGAATTGTGTACGAACAATTTTTCTACTGAAACAATTCGATGTTTCGCAATTCGTGACAAAAGTTGTTTGAAAAATTGGGAACAATGAAAGTATCTCAAGAACGACTATAAAGACGAAAACGATCCAACTCCTACGAAGATTGCGTCTTTTCAAATTTATAGACAATAGAGTTTTACATTTTCGCGAGCTATAAAATACCCTTTTTAATAGTGTTTTAAGTGCAGGTATGTACGATGGTGGCCCTCAGTAAATATAAGAAAACAATACAGTACACACAGTAATTTTCATTATTACTTGAGAAAACAAATGAAATGGGAAAATTTTAAACAATTACTGTTTCGAGTTGGTGCAAATCTTTTATTACTTGAAATGGTTGTGTTGTTTTGAAAATAAAATACTCATGTGTTAAAAACGGTAAAATTTCTGAATTGCATAATCTTGTGAATTGCGCGTTGTTGGATGTAAATTCGGCATCTTTTAAACGTTTTCGAATCAGTTTCGCTTTTCTTGTGACATCTCAATAATAAATTATTGTTCCTCGTTTAAAACAAAAAAAGAAACCCTATTTTTTATTTGAGGACATGTTCTACAATCATTCAAAATTCCTCGTCACTAAAAAATAAGGACACTTTTACGAACAATCAAGTAATAAACACAGGCAATTTTGTCGTAAATTGTAAACCCTATTTAA
>JAQFXM010005885.1:0-14163 GCA_034693345.1 Entomobrya multifasciata | reverse complement strand
AGTCACGGTTCTCTTTTATATTGCTGGTTTGTCCAACAAAAACTGAACTGCATCATGCGCGCTTAGCAAATAAAAAATAAATATTCCAAATATATTTTTGTAAACATGAAATTGATAGTATTTAACTGAAATGACTATGCGTTAAAATACTTAAGCCCATCAACTAGGTTAGATGATAATATTGATAATTGTGCATTAAAAGTAAACGCCAACATCCGCATCCGCGACGGTACTGACTAACACTAAGTGTGCGTACCAAATGCGTGTAGCTAAGTAGCTATTTACTTTACATTATCAGGGCTCTGTGCACTGTGTGCAGTAGAGCTGACTGAATATTTGATTTCTTTGTCAAATAAAAAATGATTACTAATTAGTAATTATTTGTTCTACATTCATATTCACTGATTCATGATTCACTTGGTTTTTACGGAGAATGGTGAGATGTTCTACTTAGAAAAAATGTTCCATGTTCCAATACGACGAATATACAAACATAAGTCAACAAAAAATATTGGTAATTAAAATTTGAAAAGCCACATTTAACTAAAAGACTAAAAGACAAATAATTACCTGATTACCTGATTGTACATTGTACGTCATTCATTTTCATGAAATCAAAGAAAGGTTCAATTTAATTTTTCATTAATATCACAAGTCAAACATAACATATCGTATTTATGGATATAGGGGTGTGTATATGTTCTCTATGTAACATGTTAATGTGTACCTGTCACTGACAAGTACAATCGTTTAAGTACAAGTCGAATAAATATGGCCAAATTCAAATTCAAATTCAAATGAAAAATATTCATTAATAAATGCTGTTTTCAAATTACAGTAAAAACGAACGTCTACACAATGTCATAGTAGTGATTCAGAAAGATTAAAAGATTACTTGTAAAATGAGTGTGAATTGGGAATGAATGCAAAGTACATATCCAAAAATCTTAGCATTTTCATCCTTTTTATCAAGAAATTCAACCTGTTGTAAGTTCATCTCATTCATATGATTCATTTTTAGAAAGACATACAAATTCATCAAAAAAAACTTAAAATTCGAATTTTCAACTAGAAAGGACAACTCTTCTCTACCACCTTTGAAATTTGAAATGGATTTAAAACGTTTTCAGTAGGTTACTTGGCTGGACGTGTGGGCATTCCTTTTCATGGGGTTCAGTGTTCACCGTGTGTGTGGGAGTTTCATGTATTTTTACGCGAACTTGGCGAGTTACTAGCTACTTCTTCGCAGTTGTATTTTAGGAGAGAAATTGAGTAAAGAAGAAAATTTATTAAGAAATAAATTACGAAGTATTTTACATATTTATTTTACATTAAAAAGACTAAAATCACGGGATACACTCCAGAATGCTGTATATCTGTTTGTTTTTCACCTTTATTTTCAACCACAATTGATTTTTGAAATGTATGAAATGAATTGAGTTTCATTTATTACTTTTAGATTTAAAAAAATCAAAAATGACAATATCACTGTATCAGAAGCTCAAATTATTCAATGGGTTCTTGTATGAAATTCGTTGCACTGTGTCTTATGTCCATCTCCATCCCCATCACTATAATCAAAACGACAAAAAGTGATCGCGTGATACTGAAAATTAGCCTCGTTGCAAACTACATTGCATGTTTTCCGTTTTCCCAGAAGAGCAGTTCCAAGTTCCATATCATCATATCTCAAATTATGCTATTTGTATGATTTGAAATAAATATGTATACTCCTGCAAACTGCAAGTGATGTTCGTGACAAAATGAAAAATGATTCCTGCTTCTACCACTTCTATCTAAAAATGTTGACAACTTTCCATTAGAAAACTGCCAATGACAGTTTACTAGTTTTAGTAAAAAAATTAGCGAATGATATATTTTGCAAATAGAGTCGCAGCAGCAGCAGTTTGCAGACCATTTAAATAGCTTTGTTACTTTAAATAACTAGGAAATATGACTAAACGTTCAGCCCAGATATTTTTAATTGTACTAATAATAACAATTGACCCTGTACTAAACTTTCGAACAGCACCATCAACTCAGCAAGCTTCTCCGGAAATCTGGCTCGCCGCTTATTCGGAAGTAGATTCCTATCGTGGAATTCCTCCGGACGATGGATTTCGATTTCAACATCAGTTTAAAAACGAGTTTATGTCTAAGAATGGAAGTGATTACATTGCTTATGAAGATGTGAATGGGGTGGTGTTTGCTTGCGAGGCTGAGTATCCCATAACGTGGACATTTCCATATCCCGAGGTAAAATTAATTGTATGATTCAAAAACAGTCAATTGTTTCTTTGTTTCTCAAACATTGAATATTTAAATATTTAACTTTATTTGTGATTGCAGCAAATGGAACATTTTGAAGGCTACAATTATGAATTTAAAGAGTACCGAAGCTCGAGCTTGACTGGACAGCAAAAGACTCCCACCAATCTCAACTTCAAAATTGTGCTCACTCTGCAATCTTCTTTTGGCCGCGGCGGCCACAGCTTTCTCAGTGTGAACGTGACATGCGCCTCCACCTCCACTCCACACATCCAATCTTCCATCCACATTTATCAGATGGGCCAACAAAGCATTGAAAACGAAGGGGAAACATTGCAAGTGTATTTGGAGCCTTCGCCTCCCCCCGCATCTGGCATTGCTCCTCCCAGACCGGATCGCTACTTGGGACCTCCACTGCTATTACCATGTAGACCCGCATCCCCAGAAATTAAACTTGTTTTGGAGAAACGAGTGACCACCAAAGTTCATCCGACAAGGGAACAAGTTTGGAAGCCTTTAAAAAATCCTCCCTCGCAGAAATACATTAGTTTTGATCCCAAAATTGGATTTACAGTGGAACGAGGCTTGTTTTATGGTACTAAAATTTATGGAATGTACAGGTGTTCGGTGGTGATAAGCAGTGATGATGATGATGATGATGATCAAGTGGATGGAAGCACTGGTGACAACGTGGATAGTAGCCAGTACGTTTTACTGAATGTGACCAATAACCGTAACAACAGCGAGGGATACGAGGAATTGATTCCTTTTGAACCTAAATCAATAATAAGGGGATCTGCGAGTTTCCATTTGGAATGGACCATGGAAACGGAAGGAAGTGCGCTTTGTTGCTCTGGGATACCTGATAAGCCACCAAAGTTGTACCGATTTTTTTGCTCAGATGAGCTACATTGCGAATTCGTCAAGAGGCAGATACCTGAAGACATCGAGGAGCATGAAGAGAACGAAGGAAAGACGATTCATATTATTAACAGAGGTGATCCCTACAACGACAGCTCGGACTGTTCCAGACAGTATTTGTATGGAGAAAAGGTGTTTCTGGTTTGTCGGGGAGAAAATATCGACTTTGCAGAGGAATTTATAAACCTGTTTACATCTGAGGCTCAAGGTGCCATTGTAAACAGGTCGATGAGAGTACAGGACGAGGAGGAAAAAGATGGAGAGTATGTGCTTCACGGAAATAGAAGCGATAGAAAATTTACTTCATTAACTCATTGTAATTACATTATAAAATTAGAATATACAATATATAGTATGTCAACAGTTCGAGCTAAACCAATTTTACCAAATAAATGCATTTTTATTAACAGATGCCCCTTTGTCTTCTTATGCGAGCCATACTGATGGACTTATCCCCTCACACCAAATGTTTCTGACTGTCGGAAAATTAGCTCGCTCAAAAGAAATTGAGACGTGGAGAAATAAAGGTTTAGTTGGTCCAAGTCTTTTCTTTATAGTTCATCATCCTAAAGCAAAAAAGAAAGAAGCATCAAAAGTGGATTCAGACGATGATTTTGAAGATCTCGACCTATTCGATGACCTTGACGACTACTATGGTTACCACGATTACAAATCAATTAACAAAGTGTCTCTCCATATTATGGAATACGTGCGGGACGTTTACTACACGGGAGAGACCTTGAACTTTATGTGCTTTGGGCTCAAATACTTCTATGCGACACCCAGCAGGAATGAAGGGGGTGGGGCATACCTGACGCTCAATTGGGAGAATGGCACCAAGCAAATTTTGGACACTGGCTTGAAACAGAGCAGCTCTAAAAGAAAGAAGGTGAGAATGCTGTACAGAATAGTTTACTTGAGTGATGGAGCCGACATTGCGTCTGGACAGTCGCAACAAATAAATCCTCTTTTCTCAACGTCAGTAACGGCCCAGAAAGGAATGGACTCTGTGGAATGCTGGATGGCACAAAGGAACTCAACTGGTTGGGACACAGTTTCCAGGAAACTAAAGATTGAAGAGAGTGTCGCTCCAAGATTTTTGGAGGGAGAGGCAGAGGAAAGCGTGTATTTTTATTTGGGCGAGGAGGGTCACCGAGTCACTTGTATGGTCGTTGATGCAAAGCCTTTCCCAAGTTATTTGAAGGTGACAAAAGATGGGAAATCATTGAATTTAAACATTAATAAAGAGAAAGGTGATAAAGGTGGAAAGGATAATGCTACCAGCAGTGATCATCATCATGCCACGACAGAAAATAGTGCTGGAACTGGAAGCGAGGAGACTGAGAAAATTGATGAGGTTAAAGACAAGATCACGATTAATATTGGGTTTGGTGCTATCAGACATGACATGCAAGGCGTTTATCAATGCACAGCCAAGAATGTCAATGGAACGGCGATAAGAACTATTCATGTCTTTGTTTTGCGTAAGCACAACTTTAATATTTATAAGATGCTATCAATTTACAATAGTCAGTGCGAGTGGAGTCAGTATTGAAATTTTGTTTCGGATTTTGCAGAAAAAAGGGGAGTGGCACTTCCACTTTTATTCGGAATTGCAGGAGTTCTATGCTTGGTTCTTGGAGGCTTGGCTTTAAAACACTGGCGCGATAAAAAGACTGTTCTCTCTCTGCGGACCAATAATTTATAAGTGATTAGAGCAAAAAATAGTTTTGCTCAGGTCTCAAATTTATTGCGTGTAGCAGTTGACAGCGGAAGTTTTGTCCAATTTGATCTAATAACACCAAACTTATAAATATTACATTTCTGTTCAATTCAAGGAGTTTGTATTTATCATAAAAATGTTATATGCCATGTTAACATGCACAATGTAAAAAGGATAATTAATTATAAAAAAATCGTCAAATTCACAAATTCTTTAAAATGCTTCCAATTTCCAGATACCGCAGAGGATGCGCTTGGCCAAGTTTTTGTACCTGCTTCTCTTCTCTCACTCTCCAATAATCCAATTCTAATTTCTAATCCTCTCACAAAACACGGGTTACCTTGGTGACCATATCCACGGTTTCAGCACAACAAACAAACATTTTTCGCATACTTCATATTTCATCGTTCCATGATCATCAGTACTATTCAGTACTATTCAGTACTATTCAGTACTATTTTTACAAGCAATGTCAGAGCTCTACTTGTCTGCTTGCCGTGAGATTGTGTGAAATCAGCCAGTGTCTTTTTTCGAATATAGTAGAAAACATCTTTTTGAAATAATGGACTTGGGGTTTAATGACTGGCAGTCGTCTGTCACAAGTCTTCCTTCTACTTGGCAGAAAAAACGGTAAAATTTTATACAATTATGTTTGATGTTATAAAATAAAATATGTTGTATAAAATATGTTTGACGCATGATCACTCAATATCTCATGTCATATATGCAATGCATGTATATGCCTTGAGTGTTTGTATATGTATGTACCTGGTTTTACGTTTAGTGACCTGGCCAACAACACCACTCAAACGGACGACATCCTAAGCGAAGAAAAAGGCGTCCAGTCCACAGCGACCAATCATATCGAAATTCAAACGATCACTGAACAAGATCCCACCGTCCGACCACTTTCCGCTGAAGAGTTTGAGAAATTGCCACCCTCTGTATTTGCGTTCTTCTCCCGAGTCACTGATCCTGTTTGCCAGTTTCTTGAGCAAAATTGTGACCCCTTTGGTACGGAAGTTTTTCAGGATACTGGGGATGACGACTCTGCAGCTGCTGATGGCGATGGAATGAAGACTTTGAAAGAGTTTACACTGAGAAGTGACAGTGTTCCAGCAGAATTTACAAGTAACTGTCTAGCGTGGAGCAAAGCAGGAAGCCAGATTGCGATTGGATACAGTTACCCGAGTCATGGTGCATGGTGCTCCCATAAAGCTCCAGTCTGCTCTTGGAATGTTCTCCGAAGAAAGCAAAACTTTCATGAAAACCATCCAACAGCGGAAATATTCCTGCCAAGCTGTGTCTGCTCCATTGAGTTTCATCCGATGGATAGCTCCATTCTGGCGGTGGGCCTTCATTCGGGGGAGGTGGCCATTGTTGATTTATTTTCTGTGGAAAAGGGCTCAGTTTCGGTGGGAGGAGAATGGACCGGAGGAGCTGATGATAACAAACAGGATACTAGCACGTCAGGATTCATTTCAGATTTTGGCTACACCTCCTATTCTGCGGGTCACACGGCACCTTTGGTCTCAGTCAAGTGGGTTCGTCTCTCACCTTCTCAATACACGGACATTCTACAAAGTGGAGGAGGAGCACAGAGGTCCGTTGAAACAGCTGGAATGACAAGTCACTTCTGCTTGCTCACAGCCAGCAAAGATGGATTCATCAGCTTGTGGTCCACAAACCGTGCAAGCAATCGGCTGAAACTAGAGAAGAAATTCATTGTGTGGGCGGACAATTTACCTGACGAGGTGAAAATCGGAAACAGAAATGTGAGTGGAATGAAGGAGGTGGGCGTGACAGGACTCAGTTTGTGCAAAGATGATCCCTTCGCTTTTGTCTTTACCACTTTTGGCAGCTTCTTGTTTCAAGGGAATTTGCTGAGTCAGGTGGAAGCTTGTAAGTACATATAATATACAAGTATACAAGTATGATTATGACCATTAAACTTTAGAGAAAATAAGCCCATCAAGCTAAGTGTGTAGCAAAGTGAACAAGTATTTCATAACATGTTAGAGGTGTGCTGGTGTGCAACAATTTCCAGTTTACATTTACTGGAAATTGTAGCTTACTGGCTGTTTCCGTTTAACGGTGACCGCTGACCGCTACTCACAATCCAACTCCTTATCTGTGCTAAGCTCATTTAGACGAGTCGAATGATATGTCACTTTGCTATAAGTGATGTTACAAAAAAATTGAAATCGTAAAGGTTTCTAACGCTTACCCTAATAACCGATAAATTTCAAAATCAGACAGACCGACGACAGACAGACGGACAAATTGAAGTTATTAAGTGACTTGGTCACTTAATAAGTACTAGTGCTAATTATTGCTTTTATTGGCTAAAAGATGAAGCTGAAGCTATTCTCCAAGATCACTTGGCCATCAACCGAGACACGCTGTTCTCACCGGCGCCAGTTCTTCTTGGCCAACAAGAAGCATTCATAATTGCACTGGATTGTTCCCCGTCTCACCGAAACGTTTTTCTGTATGGAACCAGCGATGGACGCGTGTTTCTTAAGAATCTTCTTCAGGTATGTTACATGCACGCACGGACGTAGCTTCAACGTTGAGCCTCTGAATACCACAGATAAAATTATTATCAATGAAAAATAATTGGTTAGCCATCAAAGTGTCTGAAAGAACTGATAACGACATCAAGGAAACATCAAGATGAAGCAAGTCCAATATCGGATGCGCAGTGGTCCCCTACCAGGCCTTTGATGATTGGAGTGACTTGTGGAAATGATCTCAAAATATTCGACATGCTGGTTAGTGAAACTCCTCTCACTACAATTTCACACGAATTTCCTCTCAACAAGATGGCGTTCAACAAAGCAGAGTATACGAAAATAACCCACCATTCGTTATATTAATTACTGATTATTACCATTGCCATTACTATTTTCCGAGTAATCAGAGTAAATTATGAGTCATGATATTGGTTTAGTTCCGGATCAGTGGCGGTGTCTGACGAGAAAGGTCAAGTCCACATTTGGAAGCTACCTTTCAAGATCTCTAGCCAGGATCCAAATGAAATGGAAAGGTTTGTGGAAGCCACCAGTATTAATGCAGATACTTAGACAAACTTTATTCTATATGCATATTATGTACATTATGTATATTACTGTAATTTTTCACTAAAGTTTACGAATAAAGTTTACGCGTAAAATTGTCCTCTTTAATACATTTTAATTTTAACTACATCTCCTTTAACTATCGCAAATACAATACAATGGTATCGATTTCCTTCCTTTTCACAAAGTTCAACTTGCTTTTAATGTTGTGCTTCAGTTGAGCAGCTTTCTCCACAAAAATGACGAACAATGCTATGAAATGTCCACAAGCTAGTGCTGCAAAGCATGCGGTAAGTTGTTCTTTTGTTAGCGGACTTGCTCTTTGGTGGTCCTCATCATCCACGCGCAACATGAGCTGTGTTCCCAGCAGCGGTTTCCTCTTCCCTTTGTCCACTTGCTCCAGCATGTCTCTTCGCAAGCTTGTCGCATCCCTGTTCATTATACCCATCCACAAACCTGTGTCAAAGGACCATTCGCTCACAAAATTAATTGCCCCCTGAAAAATTTCCCTTTTCCTTGTGCTCCATGTCCTCGGCAAAAACATGACGTTATCATTGGAATACTGAAAGGGATAGCGTAATCCTCTCCTTGCTTGAAACTCCGTGTCCATGGCAACCTTTGCCATGATGTCCCAATGAAAACAGGCATAGTTTGAGGCGGTCACTTTCCTCAGACATTCCTCCAAAGTGACATCACTCGCCATTCCTTTATATATCCGTCTTATCAGAGGATTGGGAGAGTGCTTGAATACTTCTTCGCCAATGCCACTTCGAAAATCACTGGAAGCTCCCCATCCCCATTTGTCGTCACCAATTAGAGCGGGGATGCTGTGAGGAATAATCTTGATACCTGGGAACGCGATAAGCGCTTCCAAAATGCATGAGTAGTCTGCTCCAAGGACAATGGCGTAGAACACCCAAGCAACATAGGTTATCTTGGAGGATGCCCAGTGAGGCTTGGGCACGTGCAAAGGTTGTCCCACCAAACTTCCATAAAATCTTAGAAACAAATATGTTAGCGAGCTGTAGTGATGCTCACTAAAATAAAACATGAGGGAGACCACAACGACGAAGCCAATGACAAGGGACCATGTAATCTTATCAAATACACGGAATATTGTACGCCAGCTGTAGCGCAGCTTGGGTTTCTGGATGAAGAACATGATGTAGTTGTAGCAGATTGGGCTCAGATACTCGACAACTTTGTAACGGTCCTCGTCCACAGCACTCGTGGCAATCGCAAAATCTGCCCTATTCTCCAACAAGTCTCCCACACACCCCACCCAAGTCCCATTTTCAAGAAGAGTCCCAGTTTTACCTGCAGGGATTTTCGAACCGAAGGGATGGCAAGGAAGAAATTCGTACGTAAAATTTAGCCGATCTTGAATTATGTTGAAGATGTGAGTGTACAGACCTCGCTTCATTACATATTTGCCCGAACTCAGTTTTTCCAATCCAAAAACCGAAGTGTAGGAGGTGGGCCCTACTATTCGTAGAAGGTGACCCTGAAGATCCTGGCTAAAATCGTAGAACAGATGGGAAGATGAAGTGGGGTGTATTGAGACAAGTGTGGAGGAGTGGTTTTCACAGAAAATACACGTCGTGTACACTTTTGGAACTAACACAAGTTGACTAAAAGTGACAAAATTTTTGAATTTCAGCCCATAACGTATTTGATGATGGTTCAAGATTGAAGTAGCATGTTCATCTGACGAGAATGTGTCACCGATGCTCAAAAATATGTAGTGATCCAGATCCCTTTTGGTGATTGGCATTTGGAGTGGAGTCAACAGTTTCATGAAGGAAGACACTGGAAAGATTTCGTGTAAAGCATGTGAGTAACGCGCAGTAGACTCAGATGCAAAGGGAACTAAAGTCAAAATGAGTTTGCAAAATGATGTAAATTTTCTCACATCAGAACTTCCACTAAATGTTTCCATTTTGGATAAATCAACAACATAGTTGGAATTGTATGTTTTGAGAGAGGATGTCTTTTGCTTGTGTACAACGAAATAGTGGGAAAGTTCGTGAACAATGAAGGAAGGTGGAGTTGAAGGGGTCGGTGTGATTAAGATGGTGGAACATTGGGAAAAGTTACGGACTGCTATCTGAGAAGCAAAACGAATCGATGGATAAATGGAAAAAGATAATAAAACTGGAAGACTACTACCAATTGAGCCAAAGATAATACAAAAATTAATCAATATTGGCGCGCGCTTGATTATTTTCCCCGCCATTTTGTCTTCTTCCATGAATACGTCTTAAGTTACACTACACGGACTGCACACATACAAATTACATGCATTACTACTACAGCTCAGTATTTAATTGGTTTCTTCAATCTTTGTTCTCGTCAACATACCTGAAACTTTATACGAAGGGGGGTACGGGACCAAAAAGTCTGTCTGTCCGTCTGTCTGTCCGCGCTCTATCTTCCAAACTGTTCAACTGATTTACTGACGGTAGAAGTTAGACTTCTACTTCCCACTGAAATGATTTTCTATTTCTAGTAGCTTATATATAATATACATATATTTGAGGTGAAAATGAATCCTTTGATAGGGGTTGACAGTTCAATATTTAAATTTTCTATTCATCATCCAAATCAGTAGTAAAAGCAACAAAAGGTTTCTTCGTTCAACCTTTCCGTCCCGATTTTATTAATTGGAGTGTATCCCCTTCGCGAAGGAAAAAATGAGCATGTACATTGGTTTTTTAACTTGGCAGCCGGACGAAACACAACTTACGATTTTTGTGCTTCACCTCTTAACTAAAAAAATCACAATGTTCATTTTTTTCTTCGCGAAGGGGATACACTCCAATGTATGGGAAAGGTTGAACGAAGAAACCTTTTTTTTGCTTTTACTACTGATTTGGATGATGAATAGAAAATTTAAATATTGAACTGTCAACCCCTATCAAAGGATTCATTCTCACCTCAAATATATATTATATATAAGCTACTAGAAATAGAAAATTATTTCAGTGGGAAGTAGAAGTCTAACTTCTACCGTCTGTAAATAAACCCGCTGTAATAGCGACCATAATCACGCAGCTGCGATGATTATATTGCAACAAATTACAGTGATGAACACTGATGTTGTCAATGAAAAATGCTTTCGTATGATATGCCACATGGCATATGTTCGATAATGATCCCTTTGACCCCGATTTCTGACCCAACGAAGTCACATTCACCTATACTGACAAATGATGCTTGATCTACTCAGCGAGGGCTTTCGATTGAGCTATTACTATGTACACTTTGATCAGTATGAAATATTTCGACTTTGACCTTTGACCTTGGGGGTTGACCCTGGGAACTGAAAATCAATAGGCTTCTTGCCCTTGATCATAGTGACCCTCATGCCAAATTTGAGCGAAATCATTCTGGCGTTCTGGAGTTATCGTGGCGACAGACAGACAGACGGACAAACAGGCTTAAGTCAATACTTGCTGACGCTTCGCTTTCAGCGGCGTAATAAAGTATACAGATAGATGTGCTACCAATGAGGATCCCTATTGATTTTGGGCCAAATTGGTCACACAGTTTTAGAGTAACGGCCAATTAACGGTCCCATGCTTTTTAAATAGGCGAAAAATATTATTATAATTATACCAATCGATAGAGTATAATATTGGGATCAAACTTTGTCAAGAAACCATATTCCAAAACTCAATAGTTTTCGTGATATAGCCATTAAAAAACTTTTTGTTTTGGTTTTTGATAAAACGGTGCCGAAATTAAGTCTGTTAAAATATACCAATTTCAAATTATAATTGCTGGTGGAGCCGGCCACTAAACCTGAAACTTGACCAACAGGTTTACCTGTTTACTTTTTTTTAAATTCCATTTCCATAGGCAAAATACGGCACAAAGACGTCAATTAATCGTAATCGTAAACTTTTGAACCGACTTTCATGTCGATTAATTCATTGCATTTAATTTCGTCTTGTTAAATCCTTTTCAATGAGGATTGGTTGCTAGTTACGTATACATTAGCGTAGCATCGTAATGACTATTAATGGCTATTATTACGTAGATGAATCTATTCATCGTAGTTATAATTTGAGTTTGTTTGTCTGTCTGTCTGTACCCGCTCTAACTTCGACATCCTTCAAGCGATTCTCTTCAAACTTGGCACACAGACTCCTCAGGTCAAGGGCTCAATCACTATAGGTTTTCAGCTTCCGGGGTCAAACCCCCTGGGGGCACGAGGGTTAAAGATGACATGTTAGCTTATGGGTGAAATTTTTTAATTGTATATTTCGATAGAGGTGTCAAAGTAGATCATTTTTTGTCAAGGCACCACGGGTCAAATCTGACCAACGGGGTCACCAGGGGTCCAAAACTACATATCATCGCTGCTTTACCTGACATGTCATGTATTCATTCAGATTCATCTACGTTTTTTCTTCATGTCTTGACATCACATGTTGAAAACATCATGAGTTATTAGGCAACTCTTAAAAATACTCTAAAAGCTTTTCAAAGGCGTTAATTCATAAATATTGTATTCCAATTGTGCTAAGTGAACTCAATTTAATGCACTTTTGAACTAACATTTCGTTTGTGCGTGTAACATTTCTGACTGATCGAAACTTTAACAAATATTTTACTGATGACTATGACCGATCTTACAAAGGAGCTTACTGAACGCATGAGCGAAATTTAACTTGAAAATTATACGTGGTGTAGTTTTTAATGCTGATTTTAATGGTATTTATTACGCCGCTGAAAGCGAAGCTTCAGCAAGTATTGACTTTATCATGATTGTCTGTCTGTCTGTCTGTCGCAACGATAACTCATGAACGCGTTGACCGATATCGCTCAAATTTGGTATGTGGGTCACTATGGTCATTATTGATTTTCAGCCCCCAGGGTCAACCCCCAAGGTCAAAGTCGAAAATTTTCAACTAAGACTAAGTTGTAATAGCTCAATCGAAAGCCATCGTCGAGTAGATCAAGAATCATTTGTCAGTACAGGTCAATGTTACCTCGTTGGGTCAGAAATCGGAGTCAAAGGTTGCAATTGCAATGTCAAAACATGCCATGTAACGTTTCGTTCAAAAGCATTTTTCATTGTCAACATTGGTGTTCATCATTATCATTCGTCCAAGTATAATCATCGCAGCGGCGTCGTTATGGTCGCTATTACAGCGGGTTTATTTGTTATTTACTCGAAAGCCCGCATGTGTAATTATCAGCTGCGTTTGTTTACCCGAACACTAGCGCGCCCGTTGCATCACTGTATAAAAAAGTCCTTGCTGACTGAGGTGAGCCAACTTTTTGTTTGGTTGCTTGGTTGTCTTGAATATAAAACACCGCTAGCTGTCTGGATCTTGGACTTGATTCCTATTGGTCGACGAGAAGTTAAGCAACAATTTTATGAATCAACCTTCTGGATGGGTGACCCTCAGCTGTCTATTATTTACATGCATATCTTTTTCCACATCACCCATGGTCACGATCACGATACTAAAAATCATATCGAAGGGGGTTTCGGACACGTAGAATCCGAATTTGACGCCAGATTTAAAATTCGTAATACTAAGTTACTGAAAATTGGCGGGAACATTTAAATTTTGGAAGTTTGAGACAAAAATCAGTTACTGAAAATAGACGGGGAAATCGAAAATCTTGGGTTATGTATGTAGGCATGTATGGACTCAAGGAAGTATTTACCTTATCAAAGGCAGTTTATGTGCATGGTGTTACCATTAACCAATTTCGGAAACTGGAACGAAGGGGCGAAGTATGAAGCTTAACTTTTGAACAACTGTTAAACAGATTTGATTTTAAAGCTCATCACCATAGCCACTAGAGTTTGATAAGGCACACGGTGCCGTATCGAATATCATTTGTGTATAGCTGGCTGTCCTTTCGATGCTTGTGTTGGTATTTATGCAGTAATAGCAAAGCCAGCTGTACACAAATGATATTCGATACGGCACCGTGTGGCTTATCAAACTCTAGCGGCTATGGTAAAGAGCTTTAAAATCAAATCTGCTTTACAGTATTTCAATAGTTAAGATTCATGCTTCACCCTTCAAATTTCCAGCACGCTGGCTATAAATTTGTTTAATTGGGGTACTCTGCGAGGTAGGAAAAGGTCAGAACTCAAATCAAATTTAAATTCAGTGTCTCAGGATTTCCAAACACTCTAATTTT
>JAQFXM010005884.1:0-14163 GCA_034693345.1 Entomobrya multifasciata | reverse complement strand
ATTCAAGGAGGAGATTCAAGGAGGATGGAGGATTCAAGGAGGAGATTCAAGGAGGATGGAGGATTCAAGGAGGAGATTCAAGGAGGATGGAGGATTCAAGGAGGAGATTCAAGGAGGATGGAGGATTCAAGGAGGAGATGAGGATGGAGGATTCAAGGAGGAGATTTAAGGAGGATGGAGGATTCAAGGAGGATGGAGGATTCCAGGAGGTTGGCGAATCGAGGATGGCGGTATCGAGGAGGATGAAGTATTCAATGAGGATGTTTGATTCGTGGAGGATGGGGGGATGTTTCAAGGAGAATTGGAGGTTCAAGGAGAATGGGAGGTTCTAGGAGAATGTGAGGTTCAAGGTGAATGGGGGTTCAAGGAGAATGGGTATTCAAGGATAATGGGGGTTCAAGGAGAATGGGTGTTCAAGGAGAATGGGTGTTCAAGGAGAATGGGGGTTCAAGGAGAATGGGTGTTCAAGGAGAATGGGTGTTCAAGGAGAATAGGGGTTCAAGGAGAATTAGGAATTCTAGGAGAATGACGAGTTAGGATATTTACTGATGGGGTATTCTTTTTTTACTCGCATTCCTATCATTTCCGATAACTTCAGTTTTCGGGCGTTCTACTAGTAGAGTATATATGGACTGCATCAAAATTTGTTCATTTTAGTCATTTAATTTCTTCGGCCAGTCAAGCTACTCTTTGGAAGCTGATTGTAAACAGAGAATTTAAAAACACAAAAAGTGGCAGTAAACCACCCACAAAATTTTAACCCAAAAACATATAAATATTAGCCATCAATCACAATAAAAACAAAGATTATCAAAGCTACACATGATTCACTAATAGATCGATTCTATTTCAAAAAACACAGTCAAGGGATTAGTAATTCTAATTATTATTATATTGATTTTCATCGGTCACTGAACCGAAAAAAATAACTTGGCTCATTGCAGGGAAATTCATTAGGTTAGATGATGAGGAAAGGTTGTACATTCCGTTTTATATTATCGTTTTGGTTTTTTTTCTATTTGTAAGTCCTCACCTGATTTTTCCGATACTCCGCGACGGAAGTTTCGAAAAGTTGAGCATTTTGAATTCCAATTCCACAAAAAGTTAAGTACCGTTGAAACACCTAGAAATACATAAAGAAACAAAAAAGGTTTATTATAAAATATAATTCGATAATAAAATGACAACATCAATTAAACCATTTTTTATACACTAAAATAATACACACTTGAACACACGTTGTATAAACGATTGAAAATGCTTTAATATGAGCCATTAAACATAAATGTCAGGAAATATCTCGTTCTTTCCATTTAATTACACCGCTGGTATGTTTCCAACATGACACTTAATTTAATTGTTAATCCTAATTGAATTTATACGTAAAAATTGTTTATCATCTTTATAATTTACATGCTACATCACGCAGTCTTGATATGCCAGTATTTAAGTACAAATGTATTACTAACTACTCTGTCGCTTATGTCGTCGTCTTAATAAATTCGTTACAATCATTACGGTTAATTAAGCAAAAAGCTTATTTCCTTTTTGAGAATAAAGGCTTCCACCATACATACCACTCATTGAAAATTAATTTGCGTGTACAATTGTACAACAACTGGAACTCCTTCAAGATTAAAGTAGCTGATGATTGGATGGGAGTGAGTTAGCTCAAGTGTGTTAACATCGTCTTCGACATAATCAACTTGCTCATAAAACCTTTAGAACACAGAAAGAGCCTGCATAAATGTTCAAAAACATCTTTCGTCTTCATCAGCCCACCACCATCATCATCATTCCAAGACAACTCAAATGGAGAAGTCTTTCACTCAACTAGCCTTCTAGACAAGGAGAAAGAAACATAGACACTTTCACTTTTATAATTTATTCATCTAATAAGGACGACTGACAATGGGAATAAAGGAAAAGTTGAATGCTAGGATGTGAAGAAACATGACAACGACGGTGAAACAAGTGTTGAAGGTATGATAGTGATGATACGATGATATTACTATTATTATCACGATTTACTATTATATTATACTGTATACTTATTTTGTCTAGTGTATTTCCTTTTCCTCTCATTCTCTTGATCCTTGTCCTTTTATGAATTACTTATGTTTTTGCACTTTACACACACTCTCCGCACGGGGATTAGAAAGGATGATGTGGTGAGAATTTAAGTGGTTTTAACTCTTGATTTTGACACTTACATACCTGCCTGCCCGCCTGCTTATATACATACATATATACCCACTTGTGTGAGAAAATTGCTTTTCCTATTTAAATAGCTTTTTTAACTTCTTCGTTGTTCTAAATAATCTCTTATTTTTACTGTAAACCATCAACCTTGCAGATTAATTTGTTTCTCAAAATTTGAAAATAGTTTTATTGATCATTTCCGTCGTCCTTTTCTCACTCTCGCTATTTCTCTCAAGAGTTGCTAGTTCACTTGGCTAAATAACTAAACGAAGATGTAATACAGACACACAAGCTCTTCGTTCATTCTCCTTGCATGCCATTGGTGAAAATTACAAATGAGCTTTTATTGCAATTAGTCCTTTTATGGTGTCCCTGTACTCTGCAGTCTACTTGCATGATGTAGTAGCAATGGTCTTTGATCTAGTCCATTTTCAACCAAGAGACATTTCTTGGTCATCCCTTTTTCTGATTAACACGGATTTTGTGTTCAAGTTTCGTAAGTGCTAAAACTTCGAAGATCGTATTCAGGAAAGGAAATTATGTATTAGAATTTAAAGATCATGGTGTCTACCCCCACAAGCCAAAGAAGAGTTCCAGGAATACATCATATGATATTTAACAGGAACATTAAGACGTGTAATTAAATAGTTTCACAGATGACAATTTCCTTTCATCAAAATTAATGCCATTTCATATGATGACTTTGATAGTGATTACTACCAAGTTAAATTTTTGCATAAAACCACGCCATCATTTAGATCATTTATTACTTTGTTTATTACAATTTACCTCAATGTCTTCTTCAGTAAACTGAAAGTCTCCAGTTTTCTTGTTGATAACTTGCGCAACTCCAATGACGTCCCCTTCATTATTGCAAATTGGAAGTGCCAGGATGCTGAACGTCTTATAACCTGTTTTGCTGTCTATTTGCACGTTAAAACGGGAATCCTGAAATTGCAAAAAAAAACCACATCAATAATAAATACAAAAATTGCTTTAAAATATTTGTACACATAAGAATGACAGGTAAATGAAAAGAAAGATGTATGCAAATTTTGCATTGTCAGTTAAAAATATGTTCACCGAATTCAAAGCCTTCACATTGTATGCCTGTACAAAAATAAATAAACCTCAATCAATGTTTATCTAACCGCTTGTTTTTCTTCCTTTTCTCCTTCTCTTTTGGCCACATTCCTTTTTTTTCATTTTTGTTGCCTCTTTTCTTTTTCCATTACCAAAGTCAGAGTAAACAAGCATTCACAAGAGCGGTTAAAAAAAGTCGAAGACGAAAATGAGAGTTAAGCATTTAATACATCGAGTAAATAGATCAAAATAGTTTTCTTTCTGTTCTGTTGTTTGTCCCATTTTTCGTAATAGAAACCGCATAAAAGTTTAACAAACCGAGAAAGAAGAGAATATAGCCGAGACGCAAGTCAACTCAAGATTAAGCTGTCATTCTTAATTTTTTATTGAATGAAATTTCCTATGCCATTTTTTTCATCTATACGAAGAATGCGTCATGCGTTAAGTAAGCATTTTTTTAGATAAGTACATCAACAACATTGACGCATACAGATAATTTTTTCCCATGTAAGGTAGGCATGACGACACGGTTGGTCTGGAGTCCGGAACATGGAAAACTGAGGACACGTGTGTGTAAACATGTTTGTTTGAGTGACAGGATGAGCAGCAAGAGAGCAGCGTTTCTTGACAGTAATATAATAGGTACTGGCTTTGCTATAACTATATACCCTGCCATACAACGTACAACATATCATTGACTTGACTTGGTTGTGTACACATTTTTAGTGAAGAGATCGAGAGAGAGATGAGCATGTAAACACCACAAAAGCTTCCTTCCTCATTAAAGACGCTTTTCTAAATCACGTCACCAATGCCAGCCAAGCCATGCCAAGATTACTCTTTTCAAAAACCATTAAATATGTTAAGTCAATGAACAAAAAAATATTTGTATAATTTATATGCAAAAATACGTTTATATACCACATCCTTCTCTTCACACTCAAGTCAGTTCCCGTCCCCAGTCCCCACCACCATCGGTTTGAGGATGACGATGCAGTCATACATATTGCGACACAACGCGACGTTTTAACAAGAAAACTCCCATCACCGCATCATCATCAAAGTAAAAAGACACATATGCACGCTTCCATGCAAGCTTAAGGTTCTTTACACTATTTATTCTATACTTGCAGAAATGTACACAGTTAAAATTGTAATTTATGCATGGGATTTTTTTGACTATCATCACCATCGTCATCATCACAGAAGCAGAAGAGCTTTTCAGAACAAATTGTCATTGGAGTTTTGTGAATAGGAAAAAAATGCAGTGGTGGAATGAAATGATACGAGAAGTTTTGCTGAAAAACACAACAGTTAATATGTGTACTGTGTACTTCTTTTTTTGCACAACTTATTCTGAATCATGAATGGTAAAATAAAAATGAGTAGTAAACGGAGGAATTTGTTAAACGAATGAAAAAAGTCAAGGGAACTTTTTTCAGAGAAATATGGAGAAAGTCAGAAGCAGTATCATCATCAGTTGCTATAACTTGTTTAGTATCTACTTCATTTCATATAATATATATCCTGACAGTATTTTTTTCTGTTTACTTTTCTCAGCGTATTAGAGTGGATTGCAAATATGTACGTAAGCAAGTCGAGAAAAAAATAATGAAATGGAAAGTAGGGCAAATCAAATGAAATGAATAAACTACTCAACTCATTTCACTTTTTTGCCTTGACTTTATACTACAGCTGCAGTTGTACATTTGTAGTACCATCTTAATGAATTATCAATGTATACATGTATAGTTTTTAACTAGTACTACAAATACATTATCAACAGTTACATTTTTTATGCAATCTTATAGTTGTAAATCCCAAAACACTTAGGTACATCTGTTAAAATTACTGATTATATTTATCAAGTTATCAGCATTTAATCAGAATGCAATTTTACGATTATTTATTTAGTAATAAAATTTATTATACTTGTTTTTTTTTCTCTATTTTGATCTGATCATTTGATTGAATCATACAATGATAATCATAACCTCAGCGTTCATTTCCCTTTTTGTGGTAGACACACTGCACTGGATCAATTCCAAAAGTTTTTGTGGTACTCAAAATACATTTGTACCTCTTTACACTGCCTATGCAACTGTTTCTCCGAGTATTGAAGAAATTAACATACTTTTTCCACCTTCCCTGCTGCTCCTGCTGCAGTCATTAAATATTATAGGTTTTAGGCACCAACCAGAGTTACAATGTAATCCTGTGTTTTGAATAGAACGTGTATTTGTATCGACTTTACTTTCACCAAGAAATTTTCAGTTCGCACTGCTTGTGTAGCTTGGCAAACCTAGATAAAATATGCATTGCAAAAACAGTTATACAGACAAATCTTTTGTTTGTTTACAACCCATTCATCTATAAAATTTACATCTCCGTCTAGTAGAAGCACGTATTTGTTTACACCGCCATAATCATCATCATCGCCATTCCGAATTATAAGAAGTTCTTACTTTCTCTCCGTCGTCACATTAATACCTACCAACCAATCCAACCTTCACGACAAGCTTACTGGTGGTCGATTGGTGGCAGTAGTAGGGTGGTTGTAAATAGAAAATATTAACAAGAGTGAAATAACAGATATTACATTTTGCAATGTAGTCAACCCCTTTCCCTTGCAAGGCGTTTTGTGTCTGTACTTTCAAAGCAAGTAAATTTGCACCACAATACCACAAAAGGTAGAGTAGTAGTGATATAGAAGAGGAAATGGTTTGAAGGCATGAAATGACGCGTGTTTTTGTTTCCTTTTTCAACAATGTGGATATCTTGTACATATTTCATACATATGTGTATTTCCTACTCTACTTTTTCAAACATCGTAATGTTTAATCTCAGCAAATGAACATTTACAGAGAATAGAAAGGAACTGGTGGCTGTGATGCGATACTAAACTGATTCAGCAAACTTTACAAACATCAAAACTAGCCCACGTTTCATACATCTTTTTCTGTACCTCCTTAGTTTCCATATAATACCTTAATATAGTCGATTTTTTTCGTTATCTCTGCGGACATATATTCTCATACTTTTTATGGTAATACAAAACAAGAAAGAGTAAAAAAGATTTTGTCATGTTTGTCCGTTTGTCAGCTAAATTACTCAAAACATCTGAAAAAATCTTTCAAAACTACGTTAATTGAAATGATTTTTTTATGCATTTGATACATCAAATGAAACAATAGGGTGAGAAATTGGGGTCAAAGTTTAAATTTAATTTGAGTATGCGTAGAAATTTTAATTACATTTTATGTACAACATATAATTTATTCATATTTTTAAACACATCATTTGACTCGTATTTAGAAGACGGATAAAATATACTTTTTAAAAATATTTTTAACGATTTTAACGGCAAAGGCATTTTAAGTGTTAAGTTTTCTTCTTACATTTATTTTTATTTTTCAATCTACCTTTCAGCTACACATACCTACATATTTCGTTTAACAACTTTACTTTTATCATTGTTGATATCATTTATATATTTATCTTGTTTCTCTGGTATAATCTAAACAAAAGGCGAGTTTTTTGAAGGCAGCTATTGTTCTTTTTATCCCCTTTCTTCATTTTCACTCCCATTCCTTTGCTCTACAGACAAAACAAATATTATCTATTTATCTATATCTTTGTCTTTTTCCCAGTCTTCTTACCCTACCCGTGAACAACAAAACAAAATGAAAAGTTTTCATTTCTTTGAGAACATAAACACATGAAACATGAAAATCGATTTCACTGTTTTTATTTTGAAGTGAAAAAGTAGAGAGAAGAAAAAAAATGCTATAAAAATGAAACTCAACAAAACAACAAAAAATAATTCCCACAGCATAAACAAATGTACATATGCGGCTGTAATTTATCTATCTTTCCATAACTCTTCAACCAGCTTTTGCACACACCTGCTTTGAACAATATTAATGGGAAGGGAAAGAATATGCCTATAATGTTTTTTTGCGCTTACTGTTTACAGCATCAAAAAAGTTTCCTTGTTATCAAATATTGAAGTGTAATATAGCAAAACTAAGGTGTGCGCCTCAGGATATTTTTCCAGTTTTATATTTCATTTCGTTCCACTCCTATTTATAGTTTTCCTCTTCCAACCATTTTTTTAACAGTACACATATTATTCACCTTACTTTTTTCCACGAAGAATCCCTTTTTCTATAATGAAAGTTGAAAGTAGAGTTGGTAGCAGAAACTTGAAATTCAAAAGAATTTACAAGTTTCAAATCGGATCTCATTTCAATGAAATAAAGAAAAAGCAACCTGTCCATCCATCTTTCAACTGTTGACAGGACAAACAAGGAAAACATAAATAAAACTGATTCCATGCTCATTAACGAAATACACTTTTCTCATCTAGCCTTGTTCAGTATTAGTCTAGAGAGCATTTACCTTTTTTATATTAAATTGTTGCCTGGAGGGAAAACGTCAAGTCAAGATTAATGTTTTAAAACTAGGATAACAGCAATGAATAATTTTCAAAATGTTTTTGACATTTTGCTATAACAATGTTCCCCACATTCCAAATAGATACACGATGAGTTATAGAGCTGTTCTGGTGAAAATTACAAAGCCATGAAGTAAAAATATATTTTTTATAACTGTCAAGCCATGGAATTCCATACTAGAGATTATAATAAACAGTACCACTATGTTTTCGTTATGTGTCGTCTTTTTCCATAAAATTGATGATTTCGACATTCCAAACACGCTCTAATACCTTCTTCTGCTTCAAATATGTGTGTCTATGTGGAGATTTTTATTGTGCAAAACAAAAAAGGAGCACATAAAATGCGAATAATTTATGAGAATGGGGAGAAGGGAATCTGAGTAAAAGAAAGACTGAAAGAAAGGCTTTACTTACTTCATATGCATTTTTTATGTTGATGATCTCCTTCGTTTGAGCAACATGGCCCGCAATACCGACCCCGAACGGAATTCGGATCTCCTCCGACTTGGCCCTTCGCAGCGACTCTTCCACATCTTAAAAAGAGACAGAGAAAAAAACGGGATGAATGATCCATCAGTTAATTTTTAATGATATGGAAAGCGGTTTTGTGACTACATGTCTTATGGTGTTTATAGCGGCTGACGTGTGCAAAGAAAAAAAGATCTTTTCACTTCTAAATAATCCCAAACCGCTTTAAATTACGAAAACACGACGAATTTGTAGTATTTTTTTTATCAAGAAACCAACTATTTTGTATTTAGTAAAACAAGATCATAATTATTGTTATTATCAAAGCTACCAGAGATTCTTTTTGTCTCCAACTAAATATAAATAGATATACAAAAAAAACTATGCGGCAAAAGCGTATCTGAACGCTAAACGTGAGAATTTCGGTTTTTAACGAAACATGAAACCAGAATAAAAAAAGAAAGTTCAGTGGTGGTTTCACATATCCCATGATTTTTACCAAGCCATGATCTTGCAACTACTTGAGAAGCAACAACAACAGCACAAATGTCTACGATAAAAATGTTGGCGTTGTTGTTGTGTACGTGAAAACGTGTTAGTAGTTGATAACTGCCGTGACTTTCCTATTGAATGGAAATGTATTCATGTTCCATTGAATGGGCACACGTATTCCACTTTTTTGCTGAGTACGTATCTTTTTTTCTCGTTTGAACGTTACCGGAAGTACCTTTTAATATCTGCGCTTGAAAGGACTATTTTCTTATTTTCTACTAGATATTGTTAAGTACAAATTGTAATTTGAACTGGGAAATAAGAAAAAGTGAAAAAGTTTGTTGGAGGCATGATAACCACAATGGTAGCAGTTTACGTATCACCCACGCTATCGCGAAATGGTTAAAATATACGGCGATAAAAAAGGAAAGAAAGTAAAGTACATCAAATAAAGTAAGTTTGGTAGTAGTAATAAATTCTTTTGTTATGGGACGGTAGGTGGCAAGAGAGGAAGCAAAAGAGTATGTCTTATAAATAGTGTGTTTTTTGGAGAAAACTGGTGAAAAGTAAGTTAAAATCTGATAAAAAAGTAGAGTATGTTTTATTTGTAGGATGAAAGTGTTAAAAGGCAAGAATGAAGGGAAAGTAAAGTAAAGATAAATTTATCAAGTACCTGAGTCAATGGTAACATCCCAAAGCTTTGCAACCAAGTGGCGCTTGTCGGAAGGGCCTCTTGCCAGAAATAGACTGCAGCGGTCAGCCTGAGTCAGGTATCCAACATTGACAAGTATTTTATGACAGAGAATGTCAATATCCAGCTCATTGGAAATGTCTTTAACCAGCTCGATAAATAATTCATTTTCATCTAGATGTTCCAACTCGCCCCTGACCAGGCCGGGTGGAACTGCCCGATCCGCTTTGTGTTTTGGCGAGGAAGCAATCCAGGATTGAAATCGATCCGAAGTAATGGAATTTCTTTTTGAATGAGACCTTGGTCTTTGAACAGGAGTGATTTCATCATTATTTTCATCTTGAGGAGTAGCACCAGATGGTTTACAGCTGTCATGTCCTTGTTGTTGTTCCAAACCGACAGTATTACAACTACTACTACTGGCAGTGGAGGTGGAAGCACCAGATCCACCTCCACTACTACCTCCACCGCCACCACCACCTTTCGCTGATGTACCAGCAGCAGTGTGATTTGAAGATGATGATGGGGATTCATTTACAAGTATTGATGTTGCTTGCTCAGCACCTGGCGAAGAAGACGAGCCTGCTCCTCCTCGCACAGTGTTATTATTGACAGCCGAACTATTGTTATTGTTATTGACAAGGGAGCTGGTGTTGATAGTCTCGTTATTGCTTCTACTCTCTCGCTCCGTTAAGGTAGTGGCAATCACAGGGGTAGTGGAACAGCAAGTGAGCACTTTTCTCTTAGTTTCGGGACTCGCCCTCTCCTTCAACCACGTTTGGATAAATTCCGGATGTGATTCCAAGTACGCTTCTAGCTCCGACTTCACCGGTGACTTTGACTCCATTCTTTCACTCATGTCGTTATTATCGTCGACACAAAGTTGCGTTAGTACATAGATGGGAATATCGATGATCAAACAAACTCTTTCTCATTATTTATCACACAAAGGAGAAAAAGTGTCATCGCTTTCTAAGTAAAAAAGGATGAAACTATATATTTTTGTCTTCTGCTTCTTGTCCTTGTGAATCTTCGTCTTATATTATTATTGTTATCTTACATCAAATCTTCGCTTTTCTGCCTTGTCTTGACTTGTCTTTTCATTTCCTAAGAAAAGCAGAGCGAACGATAGAGAGAAAGAAAAAGAAAGATTTGATAAATGTAATGCTGATAAAATGTGAGCAATCTTATGTGTCACCAAAATTGTTTTTTTTTCTTCGCTGCAGATATTCATGAACACTCGAGGAAATAACCTTGTTATTCTTATCACGATTTTCTTTTATCAGTCACTCCACTTGAGTAAGTTTTCCTCTAGCAACAATAATAACAATAGTATTCACTCTCTCACTCAACTGTATATTATATTACATGCACACACACACACACATCTCATTCTCCTTCTTTCTATTCTTCTAATCTGATCAATACTATTGTTATTTTATGCAAAGTACATGTTATATCATAGACTATGTATAAATATACATATATTTATTCACATGACTAGTTGTAATAATAATAATGTATTTTGTAGTTATCGATTCATCCAACAAGGAGGAGTAGAGAGCTATTTATTCTTATCCTTCTCATTTCCTTTGCTCCACTAACATAGCAGTTTTAGTTCTTCTAGTTCAACTGCTTGTTGTTGACGATCACGCTCAGTATAATAATAATACTAAAAACACCACCACTTATTGTACCCAAAGTAAAAAATGGTCCTCACAAAGCTCCTCTCTTGTGTCGTATGTACTGTTGTTGTTACCAGAAAACTGCTTTTTCTTCTGCTGCTCTTGTTGGCGTTGACTGACCAAATAAAAAATGGTAGTGGTAGCAGGGAAACGGATTTGCTCAGAGATTCAAGCAACAGATGGGCTTCCATTATGTATTTTGTTGGATAGTATTATTTTCGAACCGTTCTTCACACAAAACGCTCCCTCCCTCACCTTCCATCTTTCTGTATTTTTTCACTTTTCCATTGAAAGAGAAAAAGGTGAAAGTATCAACTTTGCCCGTTTTACACGCGAGTACAATACTTCTATCTACACATAGTCAGTTTATTAAGGAACCACTTTCTATCTTTTTTACAAGTACATCACAAACCACTTCGCATAGCTATTGTGATATTTATTGTCACCTTTGTATGTCTCTTCAGTACTGATGGACTCAAGAATAATGTGTGTATTTATCTTGCTACCTTAATTAGTTTTTTTCTCTCTCTCATCTCCCAACACGACGGATTTCATGTATTCCAGCTAGTAGCCTTGGCAGTGCAGTCAGTTCTTCATCTACTTTCAGATTTTTTTATCTATTTAATTCCAAGTACTTTTAAAGCATGTTTTTTCATCTATCTAGCCTACTAATTGTCTCTGAATGTGACGCGACGGAAGAGAAACGACTTGCATTCAATCAAGTCAAGTTGGAAAAGCTAAAGCTGGTTGACTATACAATGTATAATTTTAACAGGTTGATATTCTATTCTAAAAAGGTTATGCAATATTTTACTTAGAAATGTGTGTATATTCTCCTCGGAATAATCGTCTGACTGAGTGTGGTGAGTTGTTGTGAGTGAATGAATCCTTTATGCAAGAGACAGACACACATCAACATCAACCACACAAACTTTTGCTCTGTTCTCTTCTGTTATCCTCCAGAGCAGGGAAAAAAGTATTTTCTTTCTCTGTAGAAATACTATATAAACATGATGACTGCTATATTACAACCTCAGCAGCATCAAAACGGTAGTAACTTTTTCTCTTCCACCACTTTCGTCATCAGTTACCTCCATCCTCAATATCGTCTCTCTCGCTCTGCTCTGGTTGTAATGTATATATATCTTTTGTATGTTTGTGAGTGTGTAAATAGAATAAAATTGGGAGAAAGAAGACACTCGTTTTTCCACTAATTCCCAGAGTAGTACACACAGTGATATATAAACTCGGTGTATTTATAATACACGTAACACCAGCTTTTGGCAATGCACTACAAATCTTTTTTCTACTTGACTTGACTATTTAATTCAGCTCTCAAAAGCCTTATTTCTGTGCACACACTAAAATGCTGCACAGAGTACAGTAAAATAGTACCTAGATCTATAATAATTATAATAAATATGTCTATATATTTTTAACACCTCAAAGCAAAGGCGAGAGAAAAAAAATACGGTGGTGGTGGATGTTGTAGGATGGATGTTTGGTAGTGGAGGAGACTTACATATTGTGCTTTGTGTACTGTGTGTAGTACCACTGACTGAATTCGAGGAGATTAGTGCTCCTCACTCTCTGATGGTGATACACTTGACTGGTCCTTTTTCACTGCCGAGTAGTCAAGAGAGAACTGACTACTCCTACTTTTGTGGTGTGAGGTTGGGAGAAGAGAGAGAAAGCGAAAGAGCAGAAAAAAATAGAAAGTAGCACCATCAAACATACATCATCATGATTATGGTTTTTTGGTGCTGGCGTTTCACGTTGTACATGTATATGTTTTTCACAGCTGTTGAAACTGACGAGGATGATGATGATCCTTTTACATGTGTCCTTCTACTACTTTTACCACTGCTAGTTCTCCTTTGTTGCATTTTTATATTTGTTGTAGTTTATTTTCTCATATGATGTTGTTGGATAGACGACACCACTGCTGCTTTTTTTGTTCAGATATACTTATTAAGGTGGTTGAAGATGTAGGCATCAGAACAGTCTGGGGACTTGGCAAGGAAGAAAAAAAAACAGAGAAAGAAAGTCTTAGGGTATAACCCTTTACAAGTACAAATGCTATGCTGGTACTACACTGCTGTTGTTACTGTCTTCTTGTCACAAAAAAGGGATCTCTTGGGAGCCACCAACAAGATTCACGTTTGGTTTTCAATTTCCACAATTTTTTTCGCTTTCTTTTTTCTGCTTTAAGTTCTTACTTTTCCTTCGTTTCGAGCAAAAGCAGTAGTAGAAGCCAGCAAGGCAGTTAAGTTGTGCAATTCCCAAGTAATTTTTCCCTGATGCTTTTTTGCTTTCATTGCATTAGTGTCCGTTCACAAGGCTTATAGTTATTGCTGCTTTTTGCGTTCTTGTCGTTGTCGGTTTCTCGACTGGATGTACAAAATCTGTGAGAGAAAAAAAAAGAAACCATACAAAAAATGTAATCATAAAAATCATTTTTGTCATGTGATGTGTGCACACTTTTCCTTTTATAATATACTACACTACAACATAACAGCATAACAATTAAATGGTAAGGTAAATAAGAACCTTGTAGAAATTGTTTTGTTGGCTTAACTTTTCATAAATTCAATTATTTTGTGGATGGTAATAGGTCACATACTTAAGTTGTATACCAGTATGATAAATTTATTGTGAGAAAAGTGTATTTATTAAAAATACAGTCTATACTCTCTGAATCACGCAAAATAATGTCATGCAAGGTCACACGCTACAAATAACATTACAAATACATTTTGATTACTTTTCAGTGTGTAAAGCTATTAATTTTATCACCGACTCTGTTGCTTTGCTACTTACATTAAATACTTGACTTGACTACTCCAAGTTGAAAATATGATGAAATATTTATTTAAAGCTTTACATTTAAAGCTTTATTTGTTCGCTATAAAGCGAGTGTAAAACATGGGAAAAGGATAGACTCCCTTCAATTGAATTCAGTAAGTCAGTAAGAGAAAGACTCGTCTCAATATAGTTATTATACTGAAAATAAATCATGTAAACATGAGGTAAATAAGTGCCAGAAGTCATCTAAAATGTAAAAAAGAAAGCCGGCTGCGCCG
>JAQFXM010005883.1:0-14166 GCA_034693345.1 Entomobrya multifasciata | reverse complement strand
CTGGTGCCCACACTTTTAGGAATTTGGGGAAAGTTTGACCTGGACAAAGATATCGGCTCTTGTTCAATCCTCCCCGACGAAAACAAGAGATCGCCAAAGGCTTTCCTTTTCACCATTGCATTCCTCCTTCCGTGTTGCGCCATCATTATCTGCTACGCCAGAATATTCTGCATTGTGAGAAAAGCAACCGCTAATCTTCGTCCTGTCGAAATCTGCCCATCCTCTACAATTGGTAATGTAAATCAAAGCCTGGAAACTGAATCCCTCTCACCAACTGACCAAGGTACTTGTTCATTCTTCATTCTTCACCCATTACAATTTTTTCATATACCTTTTAATGTTTTGTCATAATATTTTCCCCAGCCACCATTCTTCGCCATTCTTCAGCCCGACCCTCTATTGCAGTCATCCACCAAAAGGGCAAAATGACGACTAAGGATAGGAAGCTACTTTGGATGATTCTTGTCATTTTTGGAACATTCGTAGTCTGCTATCTTCCAATTACCATTTTCAAGGCAGTTTTTATTCATAAAAATTCAACGTGGAATATATTCGGCTACATACTCATTTACATGACCACTTGTATCAATCCACTGGTCTATGTTTTAATGTCGAGTGACTACAGACAGGCGTATACTAACTTGTTTCTTTGCAGAAAGGACTGGAATCTCAGCAGTAGGACGAGTAATTCAAACAAAACTTGACTATATCATACCTCCGATGTGTAAATTTAAACTTTTTCATTAGACTTTTAATTTTGTTTTACTTTTTCAACTGTTTTACAAATTAAGGTAATTTATCAAATGAGATTTTCAAAACAAACTATGAGATTTCCAAAAATTAACGTAGTACCTATCTCTAATTGATAAAAACATTCAAACTCATTAATTTTTTACTACGAAAAACTACAAATAATCAAGTATGTAGAATCAGCTCAGTTTAGAGACTTGTAGCGAATGGCAAAGGGTTCAAACTCAAACAACAAAAAAAGCTTTGCTACTTTTTCAACCGAAATTTCAGCAAGAATTATTCTTGTTGCGTATTTTACTGAATACTTAAGTATTCAAATAAAGTTTTACGATAGCAAAACGTTATTTTCATGGTGCTACTATTTAATGTATAAGCTTGGAAAACTAAATGGTTTCATTTAGTTTCGGTTGCATTTAATGGACGTCGGGATACTTTACTGTTTGGGAAGTAGATTTTTTATTTCATTGTCAGATGTGCTAGTAGAGTTGAGAATACTATTGCTTAAAGTAGACTGATTATGTAATTACTTTAAAACTACTGTATATAGGTTTTAGATTATTGGAAATATTCTAAAGTCTTGATGTTTTTCATTTATATCATATCATGCTAAAACATTTTTAAATACTTATTTGTAAAAAATAGTGAAGCGTCGAATATTTTTTGGACTGATTGCTACAAAAAGCTATCTGAAACTAATAAATTTCTAGTGTTTACTTACAAAATAAATTGGATTTAATTGGAGTCTGAGATGTTTTTTAAATGTTTAACTAGTTGTAATTTTATATTAAGTTAAATTGTACACATTTTGTATTGTAGTTTGTATAAATACAGTTTAATATGTGTTCCAAGCTATTAGGACACAAAAAACTGTCATTTGTTTCATTGTAATGTCCATGTACAAAAATCTGTGTTGATGATGACTATATCGGCTTTCAGGTACTGGTTAAACGTGTATTGTGTGTTGCATCACAATCGAAAGAAAACAAAGGTAAAAAATAGAGAGTGGTAATTACTCATCTTTTGTTAGAAATTTTAATTAGTGCCAGTTACTTAAAGTATCTTCCTCCAGCTAATTAAAATGACAAAAAACTTTTCAAATTCAATTATGTTTTTGTATACAATATTTCATTACATTTGACTTGTAAAATAAAATGTACCTGTGGTAATTCACTTTGTATGCTTTCAATTCAACATTAAAAAATTGTCATTTTCAATTCCGTTATAGAAATAAAGTTGTTTTCTTTTTACGTAAAAGGTTGACCGCGTATTACAACCAGTTATTTTTTTTAAAAGCATTTGCCATGTTTCACATGAATTACATGAAAAACTCTAATTACTTGTTACGTAAAACATACAAACTTTCCCTCAAGGATGATTTTATTTCATATTATCAAAACAAATAGTTTTCACTTAGTATCTCGGTTTATACTTTTCCAGAGTTTATAAAAGCATACTACTACGAAACAGGTACTGGTACTATAACAAAAATGTATTGTATTGCCCCAGGTGTTTTGACTCATCTTTCTCACTAGCTCATTTCCCATAGCAAATTGAAATTAAAAGTAAATACGCAATAAACCGCACCAGACGTTAATTTTCTCGGTAATAATATCCACTTCAATTTTTTCCACAACATATGAACCATGCACCATGTGAAAAATTTTCTCTTTTGGAGTGCAAAACCAAGCCAACAACAAGAAGGATGAAAATCCAGAGAGACCTAATCAAAGCATTTTTCTTTCTGTCAGCTTTCCTGTAAGTACATTTCTCTCTCAGTTTTTCCCCATCTTCAAGTGGACCATATTACTAACGTATACACTGAACCGAGAGTGCAGTCAAGTCAGCTAACCGGATTCCCTTGTGGAAATGAATGGCTGTGCATGGTTCGTGGAGCATGCATGAATAAAAAATTGGGTAAACTTTGTTCTTGGGGTAGGCTCCAATGTAAACTCCAACGATGCCATGCTAAACTAGGTTTGTCTACTTTCTCCAAAACAACCAACAAAACTGCGCCTACTTCATAAATAATAGCACAAGCCCAACTGCTATCGTCCTATCTATGTGCATTCTTACATGCAAGATAATAATATTTACAAAATGATAATCAGATGCAAAGGCACATAAACATGAGAAAGTGTAGTAGCATTTTTCTTCTTTTCTCTAACCAACCAAAAAAAAACATGTTTCCTGTGTGTAGGCAATAGGCATACAATTTTTACATGCTTCGTTATTTTTTATCTCTGGAGAAAAATGGTATAGAAAGCAGGATAAAAAAATATGTACGTAAGAGTAAACTTTTTCATGTTGCATTGCATCCAGTATTTCCTGTTCGTATTTTTCCAGTGTTCCACACACACTTTGTTTACTTGTTTGTTTGGTTTTGTTGTAGAGGGTCTTGAGAGTATTGGGAAATTTAGCTTTTGAAAAAAGTGAAAACTTTTTGCTAGTAAAGAATTTTTAGGTAACTACGTCGTATCGTATTGTTCAAGTTTTTAAGCTAGCTTTATTTTACGCACATGTTTAATATTAGAGTCGTAAAAACATTTAGCCTGTGCGAAAAAAATTACATAGATTGTAGATGCGAACCAGCCCAAATTTAAGTCATGGTAGTTGTGTGAATAGCTAGAAAATCGCAATCAATCACATAAAAGTGAAGAAAAAATCAATGATTAACAAGTGATTGATTACGAATACCTTTTTCACTTTGTTTACTTAACTTTGCAATTTTCTATTGAGAATATTGAGATACATAGGATGGGATCTACTTCATAAATATTTATTCGTGGATATCTTCCTTTAGCCAAAAGGTTTTCCTTTTTTATCCATAAAATATTCAGAATATTTGCAATCGATTATTTACCCATTTCCCATTCTCTGCAAAATTGAAATTCATAATATATTGGTTAATGGTATATGCACAGATGAAAATAAAACAACATTGTTTTTGAAAAAGCATTGAAGAATCTGGAGAAGATGCTTTCACTTTCATTGCCAAAAGCTTGTTTTTTCTTCATTGAATTGCTAATGGATTTGATGTACATTAACATTGCATTTTAGTTTTTTAGTGGAGCAGGCATTCAGGCAAGCAGCAGATGTAGTTTTTTTAGACGGGGGCATATGCCAGAACGTATAAATTTTAATGGGCTTATTCTTCCTTGCGAAAAATACATTAAAAGATTATTCCCGGAAGGTTTTTCCTGAGAAGTTTGAGTTTGGAAGGAAAAACAAGTTATTGATTTAAAATATTTATAGGGAAATCCCTATAAATATTTTTCCGTTGTAATCATTTGGTAGTATCCAGCCGAGCATCGTTTTTTGCTGCATTATGGTTATTTGGGAGAACGCATAAAGCATAACATGTAACTTAAATGGAAACCATTTTTTATTAGATTTATGGCTGACTGTGCCATGTACAATGCAAGCAGAAAATGTGCTAAATGTACTCGTTATTCTTCTATTACTACAATTTATGAAGGATTTTAGTCGGTCAAGTGAGGCGTCACTTTTTTGCCATGATTATTTGCACAGTTTTCGTGAAATAAAATGTTTTTGGGGTATTGTGAGATTTTCGTACTTGATTTGGTTTTCGCAAGTAATTTGCAAATTCTTCGTTCGTTGCATTTTTGCATGATGCCGTGCTCCAGAATAAATCAAAAGGATGAGCAAAAGTCGATAAAGGGATTTAAGATGAAAAGGATAGGACATGAAAAGGATAGGACATGACACGGAGGGACATGCATGACTCAAGTCAAGTCAAATACTTGTGTCTGTGCCACTTTCCATTTTAGCATTGTGTTCTACAATCGCTTATCACTTTCACGCTTCACAAGTGAAAGTGGTTGAAATAAAGTCAAGTGTATAAATTTTTGGATATCTCACTAATTCCGTTAGACGATACTGATATCTTTTGCACAAACTGCACTTAAAAGATGAACATTGTTTAACATATTATTATTTTCCTCTTCTTTGACAGGCTCAATTCTACTAAACGGCAAAGTAAGTACTTGAATGTTGAATCCATACATATATTTCAAACTATTTTCACTATCGTTCAACCGTTGAACAAACGTTGTATTTTTTTGTAGTACGTATTCACTTTTTATCTTCCTTATAAGTTTGCAACCGTTTCACTGAGGTTGGTTTTTTGTCAAAGAAGTGCATAGAATTCATTCTCAGTTTTCTCTGAGGACCTATCTCGATAAAGTGCCAAAAAGCTGGTGGATTTACTTGGTGGTTTTATCAGTAAAGTGATGCTCTTCTTCTGAAGCTGTGCTGTTGACGCATACGTGGAATACAACTGGCACGTCACCCAGAGAACGCGATGATTTATGAGTTTCCTAATTCACAAAGAAATATTCCTTGTTGCCCTTGTGCTAATTCTTCTAAATACTATGCTTCTATGCAAGTCTTTTAACTTCTTTCTTTACTTGTACATTCTGCTATACTAAAAACATTGTGGTTTACACATCTTTACACTGTAGTAATTTTCATGACCTCAAGAAATCTATTGTTGGCTTGTAAACTAGTCAAAATGAAAAGCCAATTTTGCCAATGGTAAAGTTAATAAAAAACAGACACAGAAGAAAATAGAGAAATTAATGCCAATAGAAAGACGATGCAAAAAAATATAATTAGGCTATTTCCAAAAAAATGCTTCCAGATTAACCATTCTCTTCATTAGACAAAAAATCGTTTCACTATAAAATAAGTATACTGTCCTACATTGCAAGATTTTTAAAAAATCAGCAATGAATTATGTATTTGGCTGAGTGAGTATCGTATGGCTATTTTTTTGGAAATTGGATCTCGGTTTGGTTGTCCACTAGACAGTTTTATTTGGATAAACTGCATTTGTAATGCAATTAACTCTACATATTTGCCATTACTGAAGAAAGAAAAAGAAAGAAAGACAAATTCCTTTTTTGTATTTTTTTTTAAAAAGTTTCATTCAATAGATCAGGCCAAATGCATTGACCCAAAAAATACCACTAAAAGTAATTCTGTATCCAACAGTCTCAAGTTTCCCCAAACCCCATAAAAAAACCTACACCCTTCCTAATTACATAGCTTTTGTGTACATTCCTACATTTTTATTTTCCTTTTTTTACAATCATCTCCCAATTCACATAAATATTATACAAGTATTCCCAAAAAATTCCACCATCCCCAATAAATATTCCAGCCTTCAAATTAACTTCCGACCCAAATAGACAACTTCCCCTTTCCCAATTTCCCTTCTATTTTTTCGCTGAATTGACTAAACCAATAAAAAATAAATACAAATTTCCTCTCCTTCCTTCCTCCTCTCCTCCCCCCCCCCCATCCTCAAAAGTTTCTACTTCTCAACGCTGCAAGCGTCTTGTCAACATACTCCTCATAGTAAATCAACCCATCATCCTTATTCACAGCAAACTGCACCATTTCCTCCGCTTCCTCCAATGTAAACGGCTCTCCTTCCCGACAAATCACATCCTTTAATTTCTGCGGATCAATGGTCCCCTTCCGCTCGCGGTCCAACTTGTGAAAGAATCTCATCATTTCTTCTTTCCCATATTGCTGAAACCTACAAAAAAACCCCACACAAAATAAAATCCCCCAACAAAAGTAACAACCTATTCTATTATCTTATCTCCCCAAATAAAAAACAAAAACAAACAAAAAACTTTCTCTCTAACAATTCATATCACCACACGACACACAAAGATAAAAAAGTCAGTAAACATTGTGCACTGTGCACAGCATGCCAAACATATAATCTCCTTCCCTTTTTCTCATTAACAACTTGTTTGCTTTCCTCCACCGATAATAAAAAACCCACCACAATATGTCAACTTACTTTTCTCCTTCCAGAATAACAGAAGTTATGTATCTGCGCAGAAAAACAAACAAAAGAATAACTTATCTTCTTGTTTTTTTCATCAAATACAATTTATGATAAGCTATATCAGTATTCCACTCTAACAACCAACCTGACAAATGTTCCAAACCGAACAGTTCCTTTTGTCGAGGACTCCTCCACAGCGCCAATAATTTCTTGCAGATCGGCTTCCGTTGGGCATAAATCTGGAATAAATTTTCATTATGAAAAAAATATAACTTGTAATAAATTTCTATCTGAAGACAAATTATAATTAGGTAAATTGACAAGACAAGTGGTGCCGTAGTGGTGTAGGTTATCATTGTCACCAAAAAAAATATTGCTGAGGTTGACAACAGATAACTCATCCAAGCTAATGGGGAATTTCATTAAAGAAAATAAACTATAATGATAGCTTTGCTGACTAGACGAGAATTTAATTGTAGCCACCATCTGTTTACAAAGTGGGTTTGAAGGGGTTTTAGGATAAAATATACTGATTTAATATCGGGAACAAGGATCCCATCCACTGAACTGCAGTAAATTAGCTAATACTACAAAACCCCCCAGATCAGAAAAGCAGTCAAGTGGTCTTAATGATGATGACATGGCATGTCATCTCATGTAAACTAAGTAGAAAATGATGATGTCCTTCATAAACTGGGGCAAAGGATTTACGATAACAATACGTTTGAGATAATGGAGTAGAATGAACATCCACACAGCTTGTATGATCCTTTAATGGAATTTTAATGTTGGTGGTGGTGCGGTGGAATGTAATAATGATTTTTGCAGGATGTTGCCTCTGATGAGCTATCTGATGCCAAGTTGGTCAGATCAATTCAAATCAAATCATGTCATGTCACATGTGCATAATGACAAGTCACAATGGGAATTACATTGGGTAAGGAACGAGGTTAATGATTATAGTTTTTACTGTGATTACTGACCTAACGCTCTAACCATTGTACCGACTTCTCGAACATCTACAATTTTCATGTGTTGGGTGTCAAACACGTCGAAGACTTTGGTGACACGGTGTTCTATATCGGCTTGGAGGGGATCGCTGGAGTAGACAAAGTCCTTTTCGGGGGCTTCTAAATTGGCAGCTTTGGAGGCGGCTGAGGATACATTGTTGGTGGGGAATCGGGATTGCATGGATTTTAGTGCAGCCATAATGATGAGGTACTGTATATTTAATAGCTTGAAAATGTGAACAACTTTTGGTAATTTTTTCTAGTAAATTTAAAAGTTGTACGAGAACAAGAAGTCTCTTTTTGAAAATGTGGAGGAAAATTTTATCGATAAACTTGGGAAATTGATCAAACTAAACTTGTGGAAGAAGTCACCATTACCAACACAGTAAACTAGCATGGCATAAGTCGCCATTAGAACAAAGGCGAATGAGAAAAATGCAACAAAGGCTATGTTAGAAAAGTGAAGCTTGACTTGAATGTTGAATGTAGCCTATATGTAGCCAAAAGATGCCAGAAAGGCTCCCCACCGACATCTCTTGTTTAACTGGTATACTCACAGCTTCAGAACGGGGCCAATCGATGTCCAAGGTCCGAAACTTGAATAGTATATATTTGGGTATTGATTTGGAATGGAATTCTTGATGAAAAATACTCGTACATTTTTGGTGGTGCAGATACAGAGATACATGTAGGGCACGTCACATACTTTTTACGTATCTCATCTCTCTTGAAACTCAAATGTTTATCAACAAATCACATAAATAAACATCAACTTGCGACTTGACTTGATAGTGTATTTAAAATCACATGTTGAATTGACACACTAAAAAGATTTTTATTGGGTGCACTTAAAAAATTGTAACTAAATGCAGATTTTGTGCAGTACATTTAAATATATAAACTTGCTTTGATTAAAATTATTTGGGAAAACTGTTTAAATTGGAAAGTTAATCGTCATTTTTAAAGTTTTGAAAGGTGAAAGTGCAAAAATCACTTTTTGGTTTGGAATCCAAATACAAATATTGTACACAGTGTGTAGTTTAACTTCAAACATAAATATTTTGTATCACTGATTTAGTTCAGTGATACCAATAAGTAAATATTAGTATTTTACTGTTACACGGTTATCTTAAACTTGTTGAACTGGAGCCGTTAAGAGGTTATCCAGCCATGTATGAGCCACATAGTGGGCCTTCATACGGGGACCGGGCGGGTAACATTTTAAAACTTAAAACAAATCTATTTAAAGTGTAAATTAGTTAGTAAATGGTATTTAATGAGCGATTAATTTGGTTTTAAATAGGCTCCCCAAATCGCCTGGAATACACCTCAGATCGCCATCCGCGAGCAATGCTGGAAATGATGAATATTCTGAGGTTATCACATGAACTATCTGACGTGGTATTGAATGTGGGTAACCGTGAAGCCATTTACGCACACAGGTCAGTACACAATTAAAATTAACTGTACTTAGATTAATGCATTTAAAGTTAATTATCGTCGCTAAATATTAATTTTTAATTTTGCAGAGTTGTGCTCTCAGCTTGCTCCCCTTATTTTCGTGCAATGTTCACCGGAGAATTGGCGGAATCCCGTCAGACCGAAATCACAATCAGGGACATTGATGAACACGCGATGGGACTTTTAATTGACTTTTGTTACACATCAAAAATAGTCATTGATGAAACAAACGTACAAACCTTACTACCAGCAGCTTGTCTCCTTCAACTTGACGAAATCCAAGAAAAATGCTGCGAATTTCTAAAACGCCAACTGGATCCTTCAAACTGCCTTGGGATCAGAGCTTTTGCAGATACTCACTCTTGTCGAGAATTACTCCGAGTTGCAGACATGTTCACTCAACATAATTTCCAGGAAGTGATGACAAGTGAAGAATTTCTGCTACTTCCGGTTGGCCAGCTTTGTGACATAATTTCTAGTGATGAGTTAAATGTAAGGAGTGAGGAGCAGGTGTTTAGTGCGGTAATGGCTTGGGTGAAATTTAGTGTTGCTGAAAGAAGGGCATATCTTCCCCAAGTACTTCAACATGTTAGGCTGCCACTTTTAAATCCTAAATTTTTGGTGGGAACTGTTGGGTCGGATTTGCTAATCAAAAGTGACGAGGCTTGTAGAGATCTTGTGGACGAAGCCAAGAATTATTTACTGTTGCCTCAAGAAAGACCGCTGATGCAGGGCCCGAGGACGAAACCGAGAAAGCCTATTAGAAGGGGAGAGGTGCTATTTGCTGTGGGGGGATGGTGCAGTGGGGATGCTATTGCTAGTGTGGAGCGGTATGATCCTCAAACAGGGGAATGGAGAATGGTAAATTATTTAACTTTTTGAGATAGGTTAATTTTTGGGGAAATGATTTTGGAAGAAGTGTACTAATTTTTTTGGTAATATCTTAGGTCGCTCCAATGTCGAAAAGAAGATGCGGAGTTGGAGTCGCTGTGCTAAATGATTTACTGTATGCTGTTGGAGGTCACGATGGCCAGTCCTACTTGAATTCTATTGAACGTTATGATTGTACGACAAATCAGTGGTCAAGTGACGTCGCTCCTACGACATCATGCAGGACAAGTGTTGGAGTTGCTGTGCTTGATGGGTATATTTACGCGATTGGTGGTCAAGATGGGATTCAGTGTTTAAATCAAGTGGAACGATATGACCCCAAGGAAAATAGATGGACAAAAGTTGCCCCAATGAATACAAGAAGATTGGGAGTTGCTGTTGCAGTGCTTGGTGGATACATTTATGCGATTGGGGGATCAGATGGGGTTTCTCCTTTGAATACTGTGGAGCGTTATGATCCCAGACAAAATAAATGGGTGGCTGTAAGTTCAACTTAATAATTAAGATGATAACCCTTAAAGATATCAGGAAATGGAAATAAAAGAGAGGATTTTTAATGAATGAATATTTCAACAGGTTGCTCCAATGTCGACAAGACGGAAACACCTTGGCTGTGCAGTTTATAATAATCTCATTTACGCCGTGGGTGGAAGGGATGATTGCATGGAGCTCAGTTCTGCGGAACGTTACAATCCATTGACCAATTCATGGCAGCCCCTTGTCGCAATGAATTCTAGAAGAAGTGGTGTTGGATTAGCTGTTGTGAATGGATGTAAGTTTTTAGTTTTAAAATACTTTTTTTATTCAGGATCATATGGTTTAGCCAAGTATTCATTTGTATGGCTTGTTTTTTTTGTAGTAATCATGGCTGTTGGAGGATTCGATGGTACAACTTATCTCAAGACTGTGGAAGTATATGATCCCGAAGTGAATACGTGGAGACCTTGCGGATCCATGAATTATCGAAGATTGGGAGGTGGAGTTGGCGTTATGAAAATTCCCTCTTCTGAATCCGCGTATTGGTAGTATTTTCGGAACGCCCCTCCACCTGCCCCCCTCCCACCTCCACAACTAATCCTTCAGTCGCAGATTAAACGCAAATAATATACTATAGATAACTTTATGATTTTTAAGCAATTTGATTATCAAATCTAACTAACTTATTATTATGCTATTTCAACGACACGTCCGACACTTTTACTGCAAGAATCCCACAAAAAACCAAGTCCAGTCATTTTTATTTCGCATAAATCGCTATATATTTTTTAATTTAGTCCAGTTGTTGTACATAATTATTACAAACATCCGCTGTATTATGATATTTAAGTTTATTTATATAACTAAATTAGTAGTAGTGAATTTACTAGCCAAAAATATAATACACTTCGCGCCTCTCATCGCATAATATGTACTTCTGCTGCTGTTACCCGAAAAGGTAATAAGTGGTTTAGAATAGATAGATCTACCGTTTACTCAATAATAGTGTGTATATTTTTTAAGGCCAGCCAGTTAGTTCTTAAAAAACTATAACTTAACTGTTCATGTTTAATATGTCTATAATATTAGATATATCAATGTGCACACTACAGAGGTAATCAATCACTGTAAACTCAAAAAGTATTCGTTTTGAAGCACTAAAATGTTTAATTATGAATAAAATAGTTAACTATGCAATTCATAAAAAACTGATCGTAATTTACAGAAATTTTACTTATAATAACTCACATTTTTTCAAAGGGGCAAGTTGAGACGTACACCATTCCACCTAATCTGCAAATCGTCCTTGGATGTTGGAGTTTGGGAATCATCCATCTATCCATTAGTCATTCAGTTGTAAATTTTTTTTGGCCACTTCTTGAGAACTGCTAACATAAAATGTAATTATTCATGCAAACATAATTATTGCATTAATCTTTGCAGAATATTTCATTTTTGTCATCAACAATCTTGTTGACTACTAACAGCCCCACAGTTATTAGTGCGTGACCATCTTATAACGAATACGGCGAAGTTAGGACAGGACCATAATAGTAATCGAATCATCACTGCACTGCACTGTCTTCATCATTATTTTTATCAATTGGTACAATAGGTACTCTTGTCACGTCAAACAGGTTACTTTTATGGGGACTCTTCCATGTACGAAAAAGGACGGATGACGTATATGGAAGATCATAAAAGCAAAAGCAAGTATCGTTTATATGAAGTATGGACTATGAATCGGATGGATGCGCATTACATTGCAAAACACGACGGAGGAGATCACAGATCAGATCACTCACCGCACAAAACAAAAAGCTTATAGAATATTTAATTAGAGAAAAATGGAAATTGCATCTTTGCCCACAAATAAGCTGTGCACGTCTTTATAACATGAGATGAGATAAGATAGTGAAAATGAATAGAATGTATGCAAACCTATTTGTTTTACTGGATTGGATGATGATGGCATGATGACATTATTTTTTTGTGATGAGGATGTTGATAAACTATGACCATTTTTGTTAGAATAGAAGACCATCTCTTCATGTTTCAGTTGAATCTTAGAGCTCATCAGAAGAACATTACTCATATTTTTAAAGATTTTAAAAGCGAATATCTTATTGGTAAATTGATTGAATTTTTTTAAAATCTCATTAACATTACAATCATCATCAAAAAATATATCTAACTTAATTAATTGTTTTTAGTTAAATAATCCATCATGGAGCTCCCTCAAATCCTGGTTCTTTCAATGGTCATCCTTCTTGGAATAGTCCATTACGGCTACTCTGACGGACAGCGAGATCACGGAGAAGCTTGCTCCCTTCGTTCTCAAATCGCCAATTTATTCCGTGAAAGTGATTCCGCCGAAGGCTGCATGTCTTCAAAAGGACTTGTCTGCTTAAACCACAAATGTGTTTGTGCCGATCCCAGTAACGTTTATGAAGTGGTGACTCCAGATACTTTATCATCAATTCCATCTGCATCAGATATAGCTTCCCAGACTTCAAATTTTTTCAAGAATTTGGTTAGAGGTACAACAACGACCACTGCACCTCCATCAGCAAACGCCGCAGCTGCCACAGCAGGAAAATGTGTGGGAAGAGCTGGAAGTCCTTGCTTTACGGCTAATAGCACTTGTGTTAAACATGCTACTTGTGCAGGATCTCCAAAAATGTGTAAATGTCAGGGAATTTACAGTTCTAATACTCAAGGCTATTGTAGTAAAACGGCAAGTGTTGTTCAACAAGTTGTGAAGCAAACTATTGGCTAGTTAATTAAAAAATATCAATAAATTAACGTTCAGTTAACGTTAACTTACTTTTACTATTTTTTTGGTATCTTGTTTTTCTTTATTCAATTTCATAACTTATCGTCATAAAACCTTTTGGGGTTTTATAAGTTTTAAATATATTTAAAATGCCAAATGCCATTCGAACTTTTGGATACATTTTAAACAACGAAGACGCTAGTAAAACTTACTGGCGTGCTATGAAAATTGCCCAATAAGCAATACAAAAAATCAATGCAAGCATAAGATTCAATTATTCATAAATTGAAAAATGGCTGATGTGATCAAACAATATAGTATCAATCTAATTTAATCAAACCGACGACAACGTACGACGTTATGCAGTGTGACTTATGGAAACGTGTTTCATTGAATATCAATATGACGAATATGCATCTATGTAGAAAATTTTAACATATGGAGTAGAACTTTTATTTTGACTGTAATATTTTTCGAAAACTTATTTAAAATAAAATAGATTACTGCATATATATTTGCATCGTACGAATTTCAACTTACTACACTAAATTTCATTAAAACAGGTACATGTATCAATAATTTTGAAAAGTTACCTTCGTCACTAAAATACCTACAAATCATTCTTTCCATAACATAAAAGCGTTTCGAATGCATTGCACATTAGAACTTTGTAATACGTCATGATGGTCGCTGTTACAGCGCATTTTTTTGTCTTGCCGTAACTCGTGTAATGTTTCAGCTACGTCATTATGGTGGCTTTCACAGCAGTTTGTTTCGTTTCCCGATCCCGAACTACAATGTAAAATCTTCCAGAGTTAGATGAAATTTCATGATATTTCATCTTTTCTTAGTGGCAGTGGCACAGCGCAATTGTGGTTTGTATCTTGTATCCAGGCTGGATTATCCAGCAATCCAGCGAAGCCGATACATAACTACACTGCTGGGTACATGTACCAACAACAAACACTACACTTTTA
>JAQFXM010005882.1:0-14168 GCA_034693345.1 Entomobrya multifasciata | reverse complement strand
TTTTTATTTTTTTATTTGTCATATCTTTCAAACTATAGAACTTTTATTGATAAAAAATATGGTTTTATATGTAATTTAATGCAAAGAATCGATTGCAACATTCATAGTTGAACAAATATGTACCTTTTTTGAATTAAGTAGTTTTGGCGCCAAAACTTTTTTGTTTTTCAAAAATTTAAAAATCGCAAAGAAGACCATTCCTTGGATTTTGATTTTACACCCGCATGCCAAATTTCAGGTCTCTAGCTCCAAAACTGCGACCGCCAGAGCGGGCAAACCAATTTTTTTAACTTTTGCCCTTTTCTAGGGATAGGGTCATTCTAGATTTTTTCGGTTTCGTCAAAGATAGGTATTTTAGTACCCTTATTAAGAAAAAAAATGTATGGGGTCGCATAAAAAATGTGACGGCACTCCAAGTCGATATGCCATATTCAACCTCATATTTAAATATACGGCTTCAACTAATATGCATGTTCGTTCATTATGTGTATTACCAATTTTAGCTCATTTCTGAAAGACAAGCTCATATATGTTACGTATGCAATCATGCAACTTAAATTTAATACAATATATGTTTAGCTACGATATAAACCATGGTTCGACAGTTAAGTAAGTTAAGAAATGTAAGAAACAAAACATATGAATGGTGTATCCAACTTGAAGGTTTGTTTTTAAATTGACATTTCTTTATAAATAATCGTTTAAAGAGATGTAATGAATAATCAAATGTTAAAATACTTATATGAAATATCACAATTACTGTTACAAGTCACCTGTCTCTCTATCATTAAAATATTTCGTTAATTGCACGTGTGTAGCTTTGGCGTCACTGTGTTCGCTTGTCTCATTTATACTTCCACCTCTGAATAAACCTAAGCAAAAATAAAAGTAGCTCACTTCTTTGGTCGAATCAGTTTATTGTTCAACATCATCATTCATTCAAGATGATACTACATAAATTACAGATTAAAATAACCCAACATTATTTAATACTCGCGCCTCGTAGCATCAAACATTTTTTCTAAATCCTGGTTATTTCAAAAACCACTTATCGTAAATTTAAAAATAATTTTGAATAATTTAGGCAACAAATGTTTTTACTATTGGGCTGAATGCTTAATAGGTATCGGGATTTTTATATGATTAAAGAAAAGCAATTCTTGTATCGATTCATCAAATGAGTAAAACCTAACTTTGAGAGTTGATTAAAATTTTGTTGTTGTTTTTCACTGATGCTTTAAACTATATGTAATTTTAGTTTAAAAGAAAGGGCTCAAGGCAAGCGATGGAAAAAGAAAATGATAACGTGACAAAATTTAAATCAATGGCTAAAGTTAGCTTAATTTCTCAGAAGCTTTAGAAGGATCTTCCAGTAAATTAGTTGCCTTGTGTGAACCTAAATTTAATTATGAATGTGTAGAGAACTATCAATCTTTGTAAACATCTACAAGACATTCGTGTGGCACAAAGTTGTTTTCGAAACCTATAAATAATTTTAAGTGTATACGCAAATACAACTAAAACATCAATTTTCTTGACAACAATATCTAACTGAGAAATTCGGTCATTTGAGGACATTTCATTCTCATATAGAGACGCTCTTTGCAAACAAATCTTCACAATAATACTTCAAAGACAATGATTTCTTTTGAAATATTCCTCGAAATTCTTTTCCACGCAAATAAAACATTTCCAAAAGTTGGTGGCCAGCTACTTGCCTTTAACTACAAGAAATCGAAGCTTGAAATAAAAAATATTCGTGGTGGCACAGAGGGATTCAAAACCCGTTGGGTCTTGTTGTCTTTATTTGCATTTTCAATTATATTGCGAGTAGTCTATTTAAACTTCAAGGATATAAATGACGATGTATTGATCAATAAGAACGTGGAAATTAGTTTGTGTTTGATGACGTTCTCGATGGTTTTCGTCGTTGCTGAACGATACAAGAACTGGACATTTGCTCCGGAAAAATACTTGTCATTCCTCAATGCCATCATAAAGCTCAAGAACGACCAGTTAAAAGGTATGTTACAAAGTTTTGAAATAAAGGCATAATGTATCGAATAACTTGATGTTTCATTACTGATTGACACAAAATCAAATTTCAGGCATTCCACTACCCGTCTTTTCAAAATCTAAATATGCATATCTGGTATTACGAGTAACTGGAATCTTTTGTGCCTGGATATTTCCTTACGCTGTCCCAATCTGTTGTATCATTGAAAAAAGATTACCACTCAATTTAATGTGGTGGCTGCATCGGACACTTAACATATTTAACTGGCATTGCATGTTTTCCAAAATTGTTGAGACTGGATTTACACTAACAGGAAACTATTTAATTTGGACAATGGCTGCCAAACAAACCTATTGCTTAGGGGCTGAGTTACTTGTTGGTGTTTTGTCTCTAACATTTTGCCAAGAAATGACATACAGGTAATTATTCAATTAAATAGGTTTTTTAAATTCATGTACGTTTGACAACACGATCGCTTTTTATAAATTGTAATACATAAATTCTTTATCCAAACAGAAAATTTCTAAATGCAAAGGTAATACATCGATATTACATCCAAGCAAAGAAGTTGAGTATACCTACTGGTATAACAGCATGTCGATCTATTCACTTACTTGTAGAACAGTATAATGATGCGATGACATCTCATCCGATGCGATCAGTTATTCGTTTTATTATTAGCTTGTGGAGTAACTGAAATCACTTCTGCTGTTTTAATTATTGATCGATATGGTTCGAACAATCTACCATTTTTGCTCAAAATGTTCTTCGTAATATTGCTCATTCAAGCAACTCTTGGAATCATGGGTTGGTATGGATTTGCTGGGGACTTTAATCAAATTTCGGGAAGATCATTGTGTGAGATAAAACATCGAGAGAAAATTATAGGCTTGATATTCACTCCGCCGAGGGAACGTAAATTTAAAGAGAAACTTTTAAGTTCATTTCAGGTTCAGAAAATTAAGTTTGGGTTTTCGAACTTTATTGAAAAAACTACTCCGGCTGCATTCGAGTTATTTTGTTTACAACGTATTATAGACTTGCTTTTAGTACAATAGTTTGTTTATATGAAATGTGCTTGGTACCACATATTTTTTCTTGGTCAACTGTCTACTAATAAGCACTCAGCAGGAAAACTACGTCACATAAATATTTACTGTTAAAATAATAAATTTTTGGAGTATTGATCAACGACAATGTAATTCAATATCTAGTACGCACATTATTTTTATTTTCATAAATTTAGAATATTTGACATCCATATATAATATCTAATTTCATGTAAACTTATGATATACGATATACGTTGTTAAGGAAACTTGGAATAACATTTTCATGGATTAAAAAGCAGTCAAAAGGGAAAATTATATTTTTGATTAGGAAACTTTGTACTTGATAAAACCAACGAATATATTCTCGTGTATTCTTGATATTAATATCACCTGGTAATAATAAGGCATCTTAAACAATTTGTGTGGGTAAAATAAGCTAAATAAGTTGAAAATTTGAAATTATATGAAACTGGAGAAAAAAAATTCTATAAACAGCATGAACATTTCTAAAGTGGCACAAAAATCAAATTAATGAATTACATTGATCTAATTTAATAATTAAGATATACGGTATAGATATATTTGATTTCAGTATTTGCACGTTTTATGAAACCTTAAAAGAAATTATTTTACAGAGGAATGCAGTTGCCGAATCTTGACATGCTAAAACATTTTATTGCATAAATGATACAGTGAGATTCATTCTAGTAAATTTTTATTACTTATAATCATTTATATTTTTATGTTCCCATAAACGTTGAACAAAAGTTGGTAAGCACTAACCAAATTCATAAAGTGGATGAGCTTCGAAATACAATTTCATTACGCAGCACTTAAACCTCCATCAACGCCCAAACACTGTCCAGTAATCTGTGGTGCGGAATTAGAAGCCATAAAAAGAATTGTATTAACAACGTCATCCATTGGCATACACACCGGTCCATAATGTGTTTGTTCCAAAGCTGCACGCAGTGTTTTTACACCGTCCACCCCCTTTTTCTTAATTGCTTCTACTCCTTCAAGAAACAAATCGCTTTCAACAGCACCTGGACAAACAGCATTCACTCTTATTTTGTGAGGTCCGAGAGTAACTGCCATGATTTTAGTGAGCATTTCAAGTGCAGCTTTTGTGCATGCATAAAATACGGTTTCAGTTGATACACTTGCTTTCCTTCCACCCTATAAAAAACGTTTAAAAAAATTAAATTACTATTGAAATTTTCATGAAAACTACTTTGTACTCACCACTGAAGACATATTCACTATACATCCATGTTTCCCAGCGTCTATCACTTTTTGAGCCATTATTTGGCTTACATTGATAACTGCCTTCAAAATTACGTTTGTCATGCTAAAAACCAATAATTAAATTGCAACTTAAATTTTTGGGTATCACTTATAACTAGCATTATTATAGATACACTGCTAATCTTACCAGTCGACATCATCTGGTGTGATGCTGAAAAAATCGCTGGGTACAACAATACCAGCATTGTTAATCACGCAATCGACAGCCTCCAAATTTTTCAAACTTAACCTGGTCGCATTCCAGTCGGAGACATCCACACAAATTGTGATAACATTGGGACGCTCTTCGTTTAAAGTTTTTAGATTATCTGGGTTTTTGGATAAAGCGTACACTTTTGCTCCCAATGAATCCAGTTTATGCACTAATGCTTTGCCAATACCTGAATATGTCAAATAATATAAATAAAAAGCTTTTTGATAAAAGTATAAAACTTTGAAAATCACTTACCCCGACCAGCACCAGTAACCAAGTAGGTTTTACCGTAATGTAGATTTTGGTCAGTCATTTTCGTTTTTGAGAAAAAAACTATAAATGGTTTAACTGTGCTAATGTTTTTCTTGTTAAACTCGGCTGAGTAAAATGAACTCAGCTGGAAGATTATATGATGTAATCTGAATTGATTTTGTAACCTTCACACAGAAATTATCATGCTAACTTTATAAATACGATGGTGATATAGGAGTAGTTCTCTATACGTTCTGCTGGGTTAATTTATCATCGGATCTCTAATTCATACCATTCCAAAGTTAGAAGCATTCCAGCGGACGTATGGTATCATAAATTTATGTGATAGCTCGTTTAGTACATTAAATAATAAAAAGACTAGTGGAAAACCGGTTTTTCACTATTCAGTCGTCAGCTGTGGACGTTGATAAGTATTTGGCATATGTGTGCATATAAGCTATTATTGTAGGTTTTCGCACATTTTATATGCAATTTTGTTTTACGTACACTCATACTTAAAAAGAATAAGTCGTATTTTATAAATAAAATCACAACATCTGCTTGCAGGTTGAAATGCGATTCTGAATTCACCGACCCAAACTCACTGACTGGTAAATTCCGGTGGGTTTTAAAAGATGATGAAATTAGTCGACAATTGACGTAAGATGTAATATTGATACCATTTCAAAGCTGCACAAGAATTTAAGTCGGCAAATCATTTTTGCAGACATTTTGTTTGAAAACTGTATGCCCACATAAAATCGATTATGCCATTGTAAGGTTTCTAGGAAATCAACCATAATCTTTTCACTTTTTGATAAATAATTCTTACAGAAAATGTTTTAGCAATACGGAACTTCTCCAACATTTGACATTCATATCAAATACGGAAAAAGGTTGTAAATTTATTTTTACAGTTTGATGTTTTCAATACTTTCAAATATAAATGAATTAAACACAAGTATTTTTATAATGGTGCACTAATTCAGGTATATGAAATAAAGAGCAAAGGCACCAATTATGAATAAAGAAAAGAATTAATGATTAACTAATCACTACTTATAAATTTTCAAACAGTCCACTATTGTTTTCAATCCTGAAGATAATCGATCAATACACACTCGAATAATGGTATTTAGTATCGTATATTATTTATTTCATGGAAAAAATTAGGTTTTGAGATTTTGCTGCCGAAACACAAACAATGTTATAAAATCATGTTTATTTATTTCAAAACCGTAGCTAATAATTGGACACTTATAAGTTTTAATTTAACATCTTGAATCATAAACAACTAACTGGGATGAAAACAAATTAAATTCATGAGCTTGCTGAACTAAATCAAATCAATCCTTTTACAGACCACCAGGAATTGTTTACGTTACGTTATGTTTCAAATTACGCCAGTAAAATAATGTTTCAATATACTTATTAAAAGTTGAAAATATTAAAACATCAATAAGGTGGAGTTCAAATCATACGAAAATGTTTTAATTTCTAAAAATACGTTTCCTTTTTCATTAACAATTTCACTTTGACTTGACAAACAACAACATATTGACAAGTTTTATTAATCCTTAATACGCCTGACACAGTTAAAGAAACTGTCTTATAAGGTTATCGAAACATTTTTATTTCTGAACAAAAGTTATTGTAACTCTTGATTTACAAAATGGTTACAAAGACAGCTTTTCGTTTATTAGGGTTTCTTCTTAATTGGAACAGCAAAAGGCTAAAACTTGTACACATACAGTCAAACAACGATAATTCGAAGCTATTTCAAGCATATCCATTCAAAATAAATATACTATCAAAATGTTTCTGGAGCGCAACATTTTTTATGTCTCTTTCCATATCTGTAACCGATTTTTATTTAACTACAAGAAATCAATGTATAGATTCGAGATCACTTTTCAAAATTTTATACCATTGGATACTTCTGCTTACGAAAATTGGCGCTTATTCTACTATTTACGTCTTCAACAAAAACTCGTCTGAAATTGTGCATCTGCTGAACTGCTTACAGAAACAGGAATCGTTACGGATTTCAAAAAACTTAAAAATTAAAAATCAATCACAAACAAATTGGTTCTCGGTGCTAATGTGTGGATGTGCTATTGCTCTTTTTGTATTTTTCCTTCTATTTTTGCCTAGTGTTGCTTTGCTTTTACCCAGTCTTCATGATACAGAACTTCTCAGGTGGTGTTTTGTTAAGTGTAATAAATTTTGGCTTAGAATATATTTATTCACAACGCAAGTTTTATTTTTGCTTCCACTGGCAGCATTCAGTCCGCTTTTTTCGACTACATGTCTTGTCACATTAAAAGTGATATCAGAATCTCTTGAGAATTTATGGTATTTATTTATTCATCAATAAATATTAAATGTGTTTAAGAGTAGCGCAGAAATTTGAAATAATCTTTTTGTTTGAAGGTTCGTCACAAAATTTCTCCATGCTTTTAAAAAGCAAGAATTTATGGAGCAATGTGGAAAACTGTATCGAAGGGAACAAATCCTTGTAATTCTGTGCAATCAATGCTTTAAAGCATATCTTTGGCCTGCTAATCAATTTTACGGGGGAATAGCTATAATTTCTTTTATTTATACTTTGCTAGTCTTCGGAAACCATTTGCAATTTCTTGGGATTTTATTAATAAGCGTGGTTGTTGTTTCAACTACTGTTATTTGTTGTTCAACGTTGGATATGGGGAATAGGTCGCAAATATTTTCTACTAAACTTTTGTTGAATTTGAAACCTTGGCAAGGTCATCGTTGGACTCGAAAGTTTTTGAAAAGTTGTCACATATTGGCCATAGGTGTTGGTGAGTTTCACAAAATGGACCGTGAACGTGTTCCGTCCTTTATTAGATTCATTATGCAGCGAACATTTTTTCTAGTATTAAAAACTAAATTGGGTTTAAGACATAATAGTAGTGTTGCAATCGAATAAAGTTATAACTAAATGGGGTATAATGTGGTGTACTATTTCTATGTTTTAAAAATTAAGCCCTGATCTTAACTCATTGATGTAAAGATAATAAGTTTATTTTAGACAACAAATATTGCAAGATTAGTTTACATACAGGACGACATCAATTAAAATATCAACTTCAGTCCAGAATTTCATGTTAAGGTCTAAAACACTTCATACTTTCTTCATATTAAAATGAGTTTTTTCTTGATTTATTAAAGTAAAAAGCTTTGCATCATCTAAGTTAAAAGAATATTGTGCGGTCACTAAGAATTATGTAGCTTATATCATTAACCTTATAAACTTTCTTTCTTTTCTAGAATATCGACTGGCACTGGTCTCGGCAGTTAAAAGAACTAACTATTAATAATAATACGACATTAACTCAATCAAGCTATGAATTGATGTGTCTGCTTTTAGGATAAAACATTTCAGAAAACTCTTTCTTGGACTATTATAATTTATTAAAGAAGCGTATGCTTCATTTGGTGAAATCATGTAAGAACGAAAATCTGACACTAAATTATCTTCAAATCATTCCGCTTGTTTTTTCCACCAATAATTATAACCCTAATATTACTTTACTTAAAATACTTTTGACTTCATGAAACACACAGGATTTTGGAAATAATATCCATAAGCTACTTTTCAAAAGGTTTTTGAACGTCTGAAATATTTTTGGAAATTTTATTCTCACTTAAACAGAAAGCTTGGACAAATTCTTCATAAATAACTTAGGTAGATAAACGGGGTTAAGTTTTCACAACTAAGTGCTCATACGTTTGCATGAAATAGCAAACTCATTATCTTTTCCTAAGAAAATTTCACCATTTGCAAAGTTTTCCCTCAACTGACAGGTACAATAGTTTTATATTTCATTTTAATATCCATATAATATCCTTTAAAAACTAGTTTCTGGAAATTGTTAAGAACTCGGAAAAACCCCAAGCCAATATTCACATAAAAGATATTTAGAAACTTTAAAATAATGGTATAGTTCAACTTACTCAATTCGAAATCATTGAAATATTAAACTTACAGTTATAATCTACAGTTTAATCAGTCTAAACTTTGCTGCAATGCTGTCCCGTCACATATTTCTTCTGAAATTCCTTGCAAAACTTGTACATTGGCTTCAAAGCACTGAGCTTACATGGGATCAAACTACAGGTCAACTTGCACACTGTCGGTACAACACAAACGAACATAGCAAATTTAAATTTCGGGTTACGTGTTTTGGCGTTGCTTGTATGCTTTTAGTTTCACAAGGCCTATGGAAAGCATTCATTTCACATCAAAATACCGAACTCAGGAAGGAAACTGACGTATTGTTGTACAACGTTGAAGTATTTTGGTATATTCTCTGCTGGATTTATCTGATAGTTGCAGGATTTCACCTGATTGCTATCTGTAATTACGTAAATGGGATTTTAAAATTTGCGGAAACGTATAAATATCTAGCTGATCTCCAAACGAGGAAACTTTTGTTAAAGGATAAATTGAATTTAAGTTTTGTCTACACAGTCATTCCAATTTTTATTGTAGCTTCTTTTTCCTTTTTTTGGGGCTTGCATTGGAACAATCCATGCAAAGCTTCGCTTATTGGATTTGGCTTGCTTCCAGAATGCTGGGCAATTGAAATGGGGTTTACAAATGGGGTCTTAAAAGTTATTATAATTACTTTAAATCTTTGTGTGTGGTTTTATGGAAACTCACCAATGTTCTTTGTGGTACTTATCATATTGATCATTTGTACGATAAGCTTACGTGAATATTTGGACTTGTAAGATATTAGCATTTTAAGCATTCTTGCAAGTCGATTGATTTAAAACTAATTGATTTTTTTTTCTTTTTAGGTTTTTTCTGGTATCAAATTTAACGGAAAGAATATATCGACTGCAAATATCACCCAAAATATATCGAAACATTCAATATTTCGTTGTACTTATGAACGAAATTTTCCACGATGTTTTGGGACTTGTTGTAGCAGTGATTGTAGTGTTACAAGCCATACTTATGTCATTTTGGATACGACATCCCATGGAAGCCAGAAACCCTGCTTCAGTTTCTGTGTTCGGATCGGCAGTTTTTGCTTGTTGGGTTTCCAACCTAATAATTTTTGGTGGATTGACTGCATTGTACCAAAAGTCAAACAGTGGTATGGAAAACTTGATAAACAAACTGGCAGCTGGTAGTAAAAGGCGGATTACTTTAGAAGATCGGAAAACTAGTCTGTGGACAAAAAGATTCTACAAGAGCTGTCAAATTTTAAAAGTTCAAATGGGATCAGTGAACTTTTTTGATGAGTTGACTCCACTAGTTTTAATTAATTTTGCGAATAACCTTACAGTAAATCAGTTACTCTTACAAAATTCTAGTTAAAATGCGTATTAAAATATAAACAAGTTTACGCTATTGGCCAATTTCCTCTAAAGTTTTATTTCCTAATTGGCTGCCTATTCTTTTAAAGCTTTAAGATTTGAGGTTAAAAACTTACATTCATCCAACTGTTTTAATGATGACATTAGCACCTTTCAGCGTCGACTCGAAACGCATATCAAACAAAAAACGTGCTGAACAATGTGTACAGAAAGCATGAGCGAAAACATTTTATTAAATAACATGTTTGTGTTAAGCTAAGTGCGATACTTACGGACTCTGCTGAATTCGACATGTCCAAACTGCTGAATACTAAGTATTAATTCACATAAAGATAAGGATCATTACTAACATAAATAGTTTATCCTATGCTTATGGCCTAAGCTACTATATTTGCTGTTAGATTAATTGATAATACAATATTCTTTTCTTAAGTGATTTTTTCTAACCCAGTTAACATTAGCAATTTCAATAAAAATCTACGCCGAAAAACCTGGCATTATTACGTGAATTTGGTTAAAAACTGTCAAATTTTTTAACGATTTTTTGGTTCAGATAACTAGTTCGAAAAATTACTTTACTGTTGAACTAATGACTAAAACTATGATTTAGCGTTCTGTTTAATAATGTAAAGTCACCATAAAATTGTTATTGTTAATTTTAGATGAAGTACTACAATAAATATTTGAAGAATATAAATGAGCTCATAAAGCCCCATAAACCCAAACAGCTCGACCAACAAGCTGCTTACGCCACTAGTCAAGGATGGAGCAAACAACAAAAAGTATTAGAAGCCAAGGTATCAAATTTTTACGATTTCTTTTAAGTTAATTTCTCAAGGCATTCCAAGCTATTGGGAATGGAGAGACAAACAATGAGTCTTTTATATGCTAATTAAGCTCTATACCACTTAATACACATAAAGTGCCGATTTTAGTTAATCTTAAAATTAAGTCCAAGTTTCAAAACACATTTATGACTTTCTTAACAAAATGTAAGAATTCTGGGATAATAGAACAACTCATTAATTTTTGTACCATTTATTAAGAAAATATTTAAGTGGTTGATTTGAAAATTTAAAAAACTAAATAATTTGACGATTCATACAAGTAATTTATGCTTTGTTTTCGGTTTAGAACTCCTTAGCATGTATGCATTAAGTGACGAATATTGTGTAGATTTAAATTTGAAAATATTTCAAAGCTAAAATGTCAATACATGGAAGACCATGACACAAACTACTGTATTAAATTGCCCTGAGTATTCTAAACACTGAGTTGCCAAGACGGCATGATTCCCACAATAACAAAGTTCCCATTTTTCTGAAAAACGTATCTTGTATTCAGTTTTAAGATGTATCCTGATAAGATTCAATGTAAGGAATGAACCTGAATGCTCACTTCAAAATAGAGAACCCATATTTCACTAAAACCTCACCAAAACATATTTTGTAAAAACTAAAACTCTACAAAAATAGTATTTTTCAGTATGGTAAGGTAATTTGTGATGAAACCTATGAATTTTGGAGTCCACGTTATAAGAAATCAGCTATTTTTATGATAACTAGCACCCAGAAATCATATCCCGCGTATGGTTTTCATTTTTATACAATACAGAATCGTCCAACTTTAAAAACATAAATATCTAAATAATAATGGACTTTAATATTCCATCTTAATTTTTATAGAGTATTTCGAAAAATGTGGCTTTAGTCTTTGCGGATTGTAAAAAATAAGCATAAAAAATAGTTAATACGTTAACAAGATTTTAGTGGTTGGTTCAAGAAAAGTTGACTGCAGTAAAAATAATTTTAAATAATGTTCACGTGGCTTTATTTTTTGCCTAGTATTGATTCAATAGTTGCGAAACATAACCTTGGTTTTATATAAATCCATTCCAAGTTTTCTGAATAATAACTTAAGATTGGGAAGCATGTAATAAAATATATGTAGGTGTATAATAATAATAATATACATAAGCATAATACATATCCACATGCCCAACTACTAAAATATTTACCAGCAGTTTTTTTGGCTCAACAATCTGGTACCAAATAAACTCGTCAATAATTTCGTTATACTATTTCGAACGGACATAACAGATTTTGAAAATTCAATGTTTAAAAAATGGTGTCAAGAAAATCCGAGCTTTGGGAAATATTTTCGTTAAATATGTCCCGATGTTTTTCGAATTTGTATTTTATGTTATCCTAAAGTCAATCAGACATGGAAAAAAAATTACTTCTAGTGGCAAAGAAGAAACATTTAACTAACTTCTATCATAATTGCATGCTTAGGTTTCCCGAAAGTGCAACTTATTACAAATGTATGTATGTTAAGCCACAATGAAAGTATTATGGTTTTGTTACCAAAGAGTACAAAAATATGTATGTAGCCATAATTATCTATTACTGCTGCAATGTAATCCTAATTTGTGACATATTTGTTGTCTCGACTTGCCAACATCACACTTCATAATACTGTGTGTTTGTAATTTTCAGTGGCTCAGCAGCGGGAAATGTTATCCCAATCACAATTTTGGTATCTGGTTTATTTGGTCGAATTTTTGTTTGATATACATATTCAACCGACCAACTACAAAGACATCCAAACAAAGAACGGGACTTTATATAAATTATATGAAATACACAAAGAAAAGCAGACAATGAAAACCACAAAAAAATAGTTCAACAATTTTACTAGCACAGCCACATAAACATAGTGACTTTTTTATTCAAAAATGACCACCACTGATTGTACCAGACACAGACAAGATTAAACAAACCCATTTCTTATATCGTTTCGAACATTACATATTATACATTTTTTAATTCCTTCACTACTCTAATTAATGATTATTGGTAAAATAGTACAAAAATATATATACACTAATTATTTTAGTTTAACGAACTGATTCATATTCCTCCGAAACACCGTATTTCGACATGACCACCTGCCAAACTTGGTACTTTCTTGATCTAAACGCAGCCGAAGAAATATTTAAATAGTACATCCACATCCTGTAAAACTTATCATCCAATTTTTTCTGTTTCTTCAGCTTATCCCAATTCTTATTAAAATTCTCTTTCCACGCACAAAGAGTGTAGTAATAATTGATTCCCAAATTATGCCAATCCTCGTGAATAAAAAGTCCGCTCATATTCTTCAAAATTTCTGTATGATACGGTAATATCCCATTAGGAAATATATATTTATGAAACCAACTTTCAATCAGTGGAACCCAACTGTGCGATACTCCAATAGAATGAAGAAGAAACAATCCATCATCCTCCAAACAACGGTGGACCACTTTGTAAAACGTCTTATAGTTCGATGTACCCACATGCTCAAACATGCCAACACTCACAATCCGATCGAATTTTTCATCAAGGTCACGATAGTCCAGTAAACGTATTTCGACTGGAAGATCCGCACATTTTTCTTTCGCAATTTTAGCTTGTTCCACAGATATAGTGCAGCCGACAACAGAAACGCCATAGTTTTCAGCCAGGTATTTGCATAGAGCGCCCCATCCACAGCCAATGTCAAGAACTTTCATTCCCTTTTTTAGTTTTAGCTTTTGAGCGATTAATTCCATTTTTGCAAGTTGAGCTTCGTGAAGATTCTTGGCATTTTTCCAGTAGCCGCATGAATAGTTCATTGTAGGGTCGAGGAAAGATTCGAATAGTTCGTTTCCTAAATAAACAAAAGTCAATTAGATGAAATTTTAACCCGAATTTATCAAATTTTAACTCAAATTTTTAAAATTTTAACTCGAATTTACAAAACTTTAACTCAAATTGATAAAATTTTAACTCGAATTTATAAAATTTTAACTCAAATGTATAAAATTAAAGCTTGAATGTTTTTTTTCAATTCAAATGTATAAAATTATAAATCGAATGAATTCGAATAAACACATATTTTAATTTTTTCCAAATTATTTCATTACTCACCCAAATCATAATGCTTCTCCCCAATTTCCCAAGCTCTCTGC
>JAQFXM010005881.1:0-14170 GCA_034693345.1 Entomobrya multifasciata | reverse complement strand
CAAATCTAACAATTGTTTTCTTAATTGCAACAAGTCTTCATCGAGTATCTAACTTAAACCGTCTACCAGGGTTTATTGATTAGATGGTCTCCTCCATTTTAGGACTAAATGGTAGGAGTAGGATGGTTTTCAAAATATCAAATGCTTATCCAATTTAAAAAGTAATGCACTTCATTTACATATTTGAACCTATGCAAAATAAGTGGAGTACTGCTTATCCATCCATGCGTAAATTACCTTTATTGAATCTTCGCGATTCATTGTCAATGTTTAATTAAAAAGTTGTCAGAGGGTTCTAAGAAAATATCATAGTTGTTGATAAACAACTAATTGAAATTAAACGTCACGTGCAATTTGGTTGTGTAAGTAAACGAGATGTGAAACACAATTTTTTCATATTTTTTTAATTATGTAGTTTTATATTCTGTATTATAATACGCTCATTTCCCCTTGCAGCTGTCGTTTTACAACAGCTAGCTTTCATCTCGTATTGGGTCGGGTGCACGCACATTACAAGCTTCTTGTTTAGAACTTTCAACACGTGGGTATTGGTTGGGCATATTACTCATCATCTAGCTACAAGTAGCATGTAATTCAAGTTTTCTAAATTGTGGCTTGTGTGTAAAAGACGGAGTCGCTCACTCTTTGAGCAAATGAAAGACAAGTTTTGAAAAAAGTATTTTAAGGATCTGGGTGAGAAATGAGAATTACTACTTGCTACGACGAAACGAATTAACCCATTTTTTACCTTTTGGCATATGTATCAATCTGTATTACCAGACCAGCATTTTAAAGAAACTTACCTGTTTATTTGATCGTTTCACAGTTCATATAGCTGCTAAGTGGCCAAAAACAAGAATCAGCATTATCTGATTAGATAGATAGTAAACAGAATGGAATGAGTCAGCATCCACCACTTCACTCCTTGCATATCATGTTTATGTATAGCTTTCGCTTAAATATGGGTATCGAATTTTCAGCAAGTTTTTTCTATTTTCAAAGCTTGGTCATCCCTGGTTTAAAATCTATTTTATTAAATACACGGATCACGGATCACTGATGACTTTTTCTAACACAACATGAGTACATACATTAAACTTGGACAATTTATCGAATTCTGTATCCACGTAGGTGCGCACTTAAAAAATATAGTGAAATCCTGCATACGTTCTGCACACAAAAGCACTGTAGACAAGTAACGACTTCTAACCAGATGGAAAAGAAATTTCTTCGCCAATTTCTTATCTCAAAGCAAAAAGCTGGAAGTCTTTGTTCAACTTTTCACAGGAAGCCTACTATTTTGTTATCGTAAGTAAAAAATGCAACAGATGGCTTTCCCAGTGATTCCGTGAAAAGTTGGAGAGACTTGCGTTTAATGTCGTTTGCTTTCCTTTCTATGTACATAGTTCTATGTATATAGTAACTGGAACCAAAGAACCCTATGCAGGGCATCAAGTAATCAGAGCAAGCTTTTCCAAAATTTTAAAAGGCTACTCTAAAACACTCTCCTAAATTATAAATGTAGTGGTGTTATCCTATACTGGTAAAAATCTGTACCCACCGTTTGCATATCATCCAAATCAAAATGTTGTCAGCATAATGAAATCTAAGTTACTGTAAAAATATGTCTTATGATACCCCAAATCTGACAACATAATTTAATACTTATTGAAACCCTTTAAATAAACTTTTCTACAACATCATTGAAATAAATAATGCGTATGTTTCTTGTTAAACTGTCAGATAAATATTTTTGATTTGACTTTTTCTACAATCGAGAAGGAACGTACATATGTATATTTAGAAAACATTTCGAATTTCGCATACATTGCAAAGTACTGTTCCATTTCACATTTCAAGAAAAAAACTTTTTGGACAAGTTGCCTTTGTTCGTCGTTAGACTGTTATGTATTTGGATCATCGAAATTTGTATCATATTTTACATAATACAATAACATCAGAGTCTAGTACAAACATACATCTTCCACATTCTCAAGAAAGAATTCTCTCGTAGCATCAAGCTTTCACTTGCTGCCTTTTCAGCTTTTTTCATCATCGTCTTCAGTTGTGTATTTTACCAAATGTTCTCTTTTTCTCTTATTCTTACTTTGTAAATACCAGCACGGCCGTTGTCGTCGTCTCAAGTGAAATGTGTAACCTGATATAATGGAATGGATTATATTTATTACTTGATGGTGGTAAGTAACGCTTTTATTCATGGATGCCACACACCACTCTTCACCAATGTATAATATGTACTTTCATTCATACATCATCCCTTTTCTTCTCCTTTCCCTCTCCACTTTTTCTTCTGACTTTCTCCGGGTCCATAAATCTCGGTGTTTTCTCTCTCGCTATTTGTGAGATTTCCTTTTTTATGTAGAGAAGTATGTACATATTTTCACATTATGCGATATTATGGAATGTTTGAATGTTAAAATCGTAATCCCTTTGCTTATGCTTGTATGTACGCATACATTTTTATTCACTTTTTTCTTTCTCCTTCAACTCTGTTTTCACACTGGCCTATTCATTTCTCCTTCTTCTTTATGTTCCCTTAAGGCTTCCTTCTTTTTTACTCTTCTGTAAAAATATTTGAAATGCTGATCACGATCACGTGTGGAATGAGTGAAAGCGATGTGATGAGAAAATGCTACTGCTATCCTCTCCCGTTTAAACAGACAGCCAGACAAATGGATGGACATGAGATAGATAATGACACATACACAAACACAAAAGGGAAAAAAGTACTTACTGAAGTGAACGATGAAATCAGATCCGGGAGAGCTGAGCTTTAGATGAACAGGATTGCTCCTTTTTCTAACATACCAATGATACATGATATCATCGTGCATGATGAAATGAGTATGAAAATGAAGGCGGAACATAGAACTATTATACTTTCGCAGCACTTCTTTTTATTCATCCCCCATACTCAATAAAATGATACGCTTTTTTTCTTCGCCAACGCTTCACTGAAGACGATGAGTAGAAATGAAGAATATTACTCGTCGTCTGCTACTGCTACTACCACCACTGCTGCTATCATGGAATCTTTCTCGTCGTCGCCACTACTACTACTATGGCTATTGCCATCAGCACCTAGTAAAGTAAATCCGGAACTTAGTAGTTGAATCGAGAAAACAAGAAGTTGGAGAATGCAGCTCAGACCAGACCACCACATATTCATTTGAAACCCAATCTGCTATTTAGGTGGAGAGTCAGTGGACTCATTCATTCACATTTCGCCCATTCCATGCATAAAAATTTCGGTTATGTTGCACATCGTGAAGCCAATACGATTACTACGAGAATTTGATGAGATGGTAATCGAATGGGATGGGATGTGAGCTGGGCTGGGAGTAATAATACCTGTAAAGAGAACAGGGAAATGTTGTAACGGGTACAGAATAAGAATTTCAAACCGATTGAATTCCGATTTTAGAGGCAGCAATGGTTTTGGAATGGTAAAAAGGCTACTAGTGTTAGATAGGCACTCGATCTTATTCAGTGGTGAACATTATAGGTATATATATAGTAAGGGGAAATGGTAAAATGTAATGTAATGAAGTTCCTAACAAATACGCAGAAGATAAATAAAGCAATTTATTTCTTCCATTACAAATCTGATATGGAGTCGATGGTAAAATTTTATTTTTTTCACAATTTTTTTTTTCATTTAGCTGAAAACAGCACTTTTGATCAGGCCTTGAAACACATGATGATGTTGTGATATCGATATGGACAAATGGGTTAGTGAACTACTTTAATTCATTAGAAACTTTTACTATAAGAAAAGTGAGTAAAGAACATGCGAATTCTCGTACCCAACACGTATACGTGGTCCTGGTCCTGTAATATTTATGCTTAAATTTGGATCAATACTTATACTCCAATTAAAATTAAGGTGACAATTCAATCTATCAAAAATTCAATATAATGACAAACTAAATTTTAACTTGAAGTAAAGCACTATGGTTTAGCGCTTTCTATGCAGTTTGATTTTAATTTTTAATTTTAAGGGCTCAACTCTATTGAGAAATCATAATTAATTGAAACGAGATTGTTTTTTAAAACTTAGGTACTTCAAGTAAACTCTATTTCTCATAGTGTTTTATAACTTGTTGTTTAGGAAAGACTAGCTTAAGAAAACAAAAAAGTCAAGTATTTTATCATTAAATCTGTAGAAAACCTACTTATATTAAAAAAGTAAAAAATAATAAGTTGGATAGTCTTGCTACCTACTCAACTTCGAAAACGACCTATCCAATTTTTGTTTAGAATTTGTTTTCTTGTCTCTCTTGTCGTCTACTTTTGGATTATAATTTCAGCCTATTCGTTATTCGTTACCGTCTCACATATCCCGTCTCAAAATACCCTTTTCATGCCATCTATTCGACTGAACTTTGTCAAGTTGAGTGGTAGTGAGTTAGCATGATTTAAGCCTCTTCTTCACATTCACAGCAGTTGAGAGTATCTTAGTTTTTTCGCAAGGTTTATATTTATATGTTCATAGATATTCGTTCTTTAAATATGTTTTTATGACTCAAGACAACTCTCACCCGCACAGATAAAAGCAAGACGATAAGCTACATTTCAATAGGGATTATTTCCGTCAACCACACTCAACGTTTCCTTAAAAAGTGCGAGAGTCCTCATTACTGTTTTAAAGCAGAAGAGGATGTGACGACAAGTAGCAAGTATTTTAACAATACAACTGTGTTTATTATCTCTGTCTGGTTATTTTTAAATGTATACTTTTAGTTTGGATGTCTGGAACCCTTTCTCTTTTTTCTTTCCCTTTCTGCTTGTGAGTCTCTCCCTCGTTAATAATAAACTCATGTGGTTGTTATTAAAAACTTTTTCAATGAAAAAAGTATTTCTTTCTGTTCTCCTGCTTAGAAAAAAGGGATAAATCTGAAAATGAGAGCAGAGGAATAAAAAACAACAAATGAGTTACGACGAAATGTAAAGGAATAGAAAGAGCACTAAAAGAGATGCGCCAAAAAAAGTACACAATATTATTATGTACCTATGCATATAATGTAAATGCATAAAGCTAGACATCTTGTTGAAAATTCGTTAAAACAATATAAAAGAACTAGGCATAAAGTAAAAAAACTAGGGAGTGTAGCACTTGTGATTTAAAAAAGTAAAGTCGTTCTACCAAAATTTTGGAGAAAGTGAGAGAAAAATATTCACAAAAAAAGAGAAAGACGATATCCCTACCACCTCTCCACTTCCAAACCGGGCGTTACCACTCCACCTTCCCCTTCCTGTCCATTCCACTTTTCTGTTTATATATTTATAAGTTTAGATTTTTTGAGATTCAGGGATTTGTGATTTGTTTTTTAATGAAATCCCTACGTTGTTTCATATCCGTAAAACATAATACGCATCACAACTTTTTTGATTGTCATCTTGTGTTTGTTGTTTTTTATATTTTTTATTCTGAAAAAATACATTGCCAACATCGTCCTTAAAAACAAATTAACAAAGTTTGTCTCTGAAACAATTTCCTCTTTCTAAAAGCGTCGATATGAATGGCAAAGATGCTGGCAAAGTGAAAACTTTTAGTGTTGTAGGCGTAGATGGAAAATACGCAAAAAATAATAAAATTACAAAACTACTAATCCCTTTTTTCTTTCAACTTATCAAAGCTTTACATATTTCGAAAATTACTAAATTTACTTTTTTTAAAGCTGCTGCGTAGAGAAAATCACAAATAAAATAGATGCATATATTACCCTTCATATGTCCTTTCAGTAAAGTCCATAATTTTACAGGCTCTCATTACGTCAATGAGAATCCTAAAGCTTTGAATTTTTCCAAAAAAACTGGGTGCTAAAACATGATATTAAGTACAGCGTAAAGCTACAAGCCTTGTTAGGATTTTCTTTTTCTGCTTTCCCTTTTATTGTAAAGTCGTATTTGTTTTCCGGTCTGAAGAATACTCGCGAAACGGAAAACAGGCTGCTTTACGTTCGCCAGTTCCGTCCTCTTGTTGTGTAATTTACCAGACAAATTATGCGTGAGGTGCTTTCATCTGCCTCTTAAACTTTATTATTCTTTTTCCCCTTTCTAATTTTTTCCTTGTGTCAGACATATTTTCTCTGTTAGAAAGTTCCCATAAAATACTAATCCATTACACTATAAAAAGAAGCAGGTTTGAGTTTTTCGTTTGCGTTCTTAGTGGAAAGACAAAAAATTCTACACTGTGTTAATGATGACGATAATTTCGCAGTACTTAAATACTCAGGAACTTACCCTCGCTACATATTATCACAAAAATGAAAATAGGGAGGGTGGCAAGTGGTAAGAAGGCAAATATCTATGTAGCTGGGAAGTTGGGAACGCAATGTATAGGGTAAAGTCATCTAACTAACGTAAGCATAAATGGTGGTGTCGGCGTTGGCGAAGAGGCTTCTTTATCCTCCCTCTTGTACTTCCCTTTTGTTTTATCATTTTGCATTGTCGTTCCGCTGGTTTGTCGGAAGATTTCTTCATAAGTGCTCCGGCTATTCTGTAATAATAAGGAAGCAAAGTCAAGTTAATGAAGAAGCCATGCGGCTTTGTATGCAGGTATGTGCACTCCCTGTTGCCTTTTCTCCTCCTTGTAAATTATCTCAAGCCAGACAGGAAGAAATAGGAGTAGGTATTTCAGAAACAAAAGCGAAGGAGAGGAGATAAGAAAAAGTTTGGGAAAGAGAGGCAAGTTACGCATTCCATCTTTACGCTTTACATAAATACTCTCATAAGTTGACTCACAAGTTGAGTATGAAATATATTTATGTGAGTTTTTTCCCTCCGTTTTAAGACATTTCAGTATTTATATCCAATAGGCTTACATATTTCCCACTGTGTGAACTTTACCAACTGGGTATTTTCCCTAGTTTCTGTCTCATCATTTTCTGGGAGTATGGCACATAGAACAGTGTACGCATTACGTCTCTTTTATTATATTTTTTCACCTCATGCATACATTCATGTGTCATGGTTTGTGCCTTGTGCGTAGTTTTTTTTAGCTTAGGTTGTCGCTAATATGCGTACACTACTAGCATGAAAATAATCTGCTTGTTTGTTGTATGGGGTGGAAGTGAGATGGTATATAGTTCTATAAGGGTAGCTTTCTCTACGGATGCACTAGTGAGTTAAGAAGAGAAAGGGGAAAGACTTCCCTATATCAGTTAGTGTACCTAACTTGTCGTTTATTTTGACAGCTAAACTATGTATTTTCTGGATGTAGTTTAACGAGCTTTTTAAAAATACTCGAAGAAGATAATGTTTTCACTTATTTTCTAAGTATATTTACAAGTTCGAAGTTATTTTACCATGTCAGTGGGTGTCGGGCGAGGGAAAGTAAACTTTGTGGAGTACAGAATTACTAACGTTATCTATCCAATTAATATGTAAGTACACAAATAAATATTGTGTACACGTTCATAGAACCAAATAGTACAACTATGAATGGTTGGTTAACTAATAGTGGTAATTTATTTATTTGTGTTAAGATTTCATTTTATATTTTATGGTGAGGCTAAAATTGTCATCGTTGGACAGATTTCAACTACATAATATACGAATCAATCTGAATGAAATAAAAGTCAAATATAAAAGTATCACTAGAAATTTAAAACCACTGCCCTCCACAGGTACACGGAATCGGTTGTGGGATTGAGAAATTCAGTATGCCTATAAAACAAAAACTGAAACCAGAAGTAGCTTAGAGTTGAAGAAACATTGTATCTGATTACGATTACATTGGCTTGCCAAACTTTACATGTCTATTAAATATGAAATCTCTCTTTTGTATGATGACAAATGAAACATAAGATTTAAGGAAATGTTTTGGATTATGACCACAGTTAAGCTTTATATTATTGTAGCCGAGTCTAAAACACGATGTTTTACCATACTTTCTTCAAATTTTTATCACACAATTCTTTATACTGTATATCTAGTTTTTATGCTACACAACATCACAGTAAGCGCAACATTTCTTTCGATATGCTCAGTAGACCATCCATGCATAACTACTTATCTACATTCCGTTTTCACTTCTCCTTGAAAGAGAAAAAAATCAGCAAGCAACTTTTCCAATAATCCGTGGTCGTGATGTGGTTCAGTTGCCTTTACTTGGAGCTTTTGAATTTTGGGGGTGGGTGGTGATCTGGTCTGGTGAATGCGCCGGTGGAATAAGTTAAGTGGCAATTCAACTAAAGTGATTTGAGAGAAAGAAAAAAAGGTGAGCGGTCAGGTGAGCATGATGGAGGTGAAATCCATTCATATTAGCCAAAGTAAAATCAAAAAGGCTAATTTTGTACCAGCTTCACCGGAATATTCAGCTCAATGGATGAACGTCAGATTTTACATTATTTTATTTTACATAAAAATCCTATACACCTGCATTCATTCAATTTCCCATGCAAAATATTTCTCGTGGTCACCTCAACTCTCAATGTAAAAACCTTACCAAACTACCTTTCAAAAACTATTGCCGATTTATAAGCTCTTTTGCACCAACTATGAACAATACAAAAAGGCTTCTCCTCTGCAACGATAAACCAGCAAATGCCAAAAGTTTTAAAACGGCCAGAAAAACATTTTATGCTTCCGTTCAGTTGTTCCATTTCCTAATGGAATTCCATATGGAAAAGTACTCCTAATGGTGAAAGGAGACCTAACCTGACCTCAATGTGAATAAGCTGGTAGAAAAAAGTTTAAACAACTGAACATAATTTTTAATAGAAAAAAAGTGGTACACCGTATCAAAATAAGCTTTCTCCAAACTTATAGAATATTACAAAAACTTTACGGTTTATAATATTGCGTTGTACACAAAATCTTCTTTCAATAACTAAAATTTCATGTAATGCTCATACCTGCTGCTTTTAGGTTCACAGTTCAGCGCGGCGAGATGCAGAATCTAAAAACTACTGAAGCGCTACCTTTCCAAAGATATATTTCACCACTTACAATTTTATGTGTATTGTGTAGAGCGCTGAACAATAGAAAAAGTAGTAATAACCTGGCTTGGCCTCCAAAAAAAATTATCCCTAAAAAAATAGTATCACCAACCAAACCAGTTTCACAAGAAGCATATCACCTCTTATTCAAACTATAGAGTAGTGAGGAGAGAGAGGGCAAGGGAAAAGGCGTGAAAAGTAAGAAGGCTGTGATTAGCCAAGGGAGAGCGGAAACTTTAGACAATTTATATTATACTCAGCTGGAGATTTCCTTTCTTCTCTTGCAGAAAGCTGTCGAACATGCCAACCTCCCCAACACCACCACCAAAAAAGAGAAAAGGTTTAGTTTAATATTATGCCTGAAAAAGTAAGGAAAAAGAATGGATCTGTAACGTGAGCTGGGTGGTCGTTTTTTTAAGGGGAAAGGGGGGTCGTCTTCGTCGTCGTCACCATATGTCTATGGTTTTTTTCTATATGAATGCATATACCTACTTATGTCTCTTTACTCACCTAATTTGGTGTAGAGTTGGCAGATTTTATGGTGTATTCCTCCTAAAATACCTAAACGTACAAAATAACTCTCTAAAATTAGTTCTATCAGGAAAGGAAATAAGTGCCTATCTAAAAACTATATACCTACATGTAGGTATGTATATATTTTATAAAATACCAACTACTTGTACTCGGTCTTTGACCCAAAACTGTCCTCTAGAAAAAAAGAGAATATCACACTACCTTTTCTCTATTACCACTACCACCCCACGACAGAGAGGAAAGTTCGCTAGATACAAGACAAAAAAACAGGGAGTAAGTCCGCCACTTTGTTCACATTTTTTTGTTCATCCAAATCCAGAAAAAAATACTTTCTTTCTTACGTCAAGAAAAGGTGTCCAGCGCCAAGTCCCATTTTTTCCCTTCCTCTTTACCCGTGTCCTCTTTAGTTTCATCATCATTTTTCTGAATGATAAAGGGTAAAAAATGTATAAATACTATATGTACAACAAATGCCAGTGATAAAGCTTATTTTCGCTCTTTATTGTGTAGTGTGTGTTTTTGTAGTGCAGTTGAACTGCAAGAATAAAAGTTTACATTTTTTCAGTTTTCATCAGCAGACAGGCACTCCCCATTCGTTAGAAAAAGTTTAGTAAGTGGTCCATGCACACCACTTACTACTCCATCCCCACTCAATCTTACATTACGTCAGAAACACTGCAACCTGCAACATATAAGCAATTCTTAAGGACCAACAAGAGTCTATTAAAGTACCCAGTTAGGAATTATGTTTTTCTTAAAAATAGCCACGTAACGATAAAAAGATAGGAGGCAAGGGATAGCTTATATATTTTTTTGCTTCTTTTCTAAATTTCAACATTTACAACGTATAAATGAACAGCTTTTGTTTACTTTAAGCTTTAAACTTTCTTGAACTAACAAGAGAGTGAGTACTGCTTGCCTGAAAGTGAAGTGGTCTCATTCACCTTTTCATTCACGTCATCGACATCACTAGTATCGTTATGGATGTATAATATCATCATTATAGATATTTCATCGAGGCAATTACCGACCCTTAAAGCTATTATAACAATGTACATACGCCCACGTAAGAGTATATAAATAAAATTGTTTGTATCGCAGACGTAAAAGCTAGAAGCCCAAGATTTTTCATTACTTACAAATACATGTATGTAACTGATATTTGCACAAGGCTGGAGGACAAAAGTGAGGTCAGACAGAAAAGTACACAGTTTATAGAAAATGGCATGATCAAAACATTTTAATTTTTTAAATGTACCCATCTTAATATTTCATGCTTATTTAGTACATTATAGAATTTTTAGTGTAGTTTACCCGGGTGCAGTGCAATGATAGCAATGAAGTGTGCACAGGTTTCATGCGTTGTGTAGTGGCATATTGTTTCTTAAATTCATTGGATAAACGTTCTTTTAACAGCATTAATTGTAATATACAAACTATCACAACAGACACACACAAGCTGCCGTTTTATGGACAATGTATACGCATTATGAAAAGAATCACAGGAGAATTTATCCAAAATCTTTGGTCATTTGTTTGTTTTCTCTTGTAAGGATTGCTATAAAACGAGTATTATTGCCTATTTTAGTATTTCCAAAACTTGTAAACTAATTGTCATGAGAAAGGAACGAGCCTTACAGCCGTTTTCATTTCAGAAAGTCTGTATTTCTTTACAAAGGCTATAGGAGATGTGTTTTGTTTCAAACAAGAATGGTAAGAGATCTCTGGAGAATAACAGCTAAACGGCAGATACATAAATGCATAAAGAGACAATGTCAGGAAACTTGAATATCATGTATGTGACCATGAATGTTTGCCTAAATGGGATGTAATATCATATTATCTTTAAGGAAAGCGGTGCGATGTTGTGTTAGTTATTTGTAAGAAGCGAAGAAAGTCAAAAACAGGTGCAGATGTTACCACACCACTAGCGCATTAAAGATACTGGAGATGTCTTTAGTTTGCCACTGTCTTTTCTACACGCTGGGTTATAGTGATGTGTCATTTGAAATTTCTCCTGTTCAACAAGCAATGCAAAATTTTGTGTAACAGCCCACATGTGTGTGCGAGGGGCGAGAGACAAGAAAGTTTCTTAAGTCATCGTCTCAACCTGTATCTTTTTACATGTTTTTTGTGAGAAAAACGAGCTTTGGATTGGAGAAGTTGCTGCATGAGTAACATTAGTGGCGGGGCCATTGTCCAACTGGCTGAATAATGAATTACCTCAATATATATCTTACGGTGAAATGCTTGCATGAAGGAAAATTCAAAAATATTTTAGGAGAAATGCGAAAGAGAACATAGGTTGGTGTGTAAAGCAGCCTTTTTACTATATATTATAACAAAGAAAAGCCCTTATTGCAGGTTATCATGTCCAGTTGGCATTGTAAATGCGACTTGCATAAGAGTTTTACGCAAAATGAACAACGTGTGAACGTGAAGTGTATGACTACATACAATAACCATGCACAATATATTACAAGAAACAAAGTAAAATGAATAGCTAGACTAAACACAACTGTAGTATATTATGTGTGTCTCTGCGTTTGGTGTTGGTTGACTTATGGTTTAAAAAAACGTTATTAAAAGGCTTGGAGAAAAACTGAGCTTGTGAAAACGTTAAATGAGCCTGATGCATTTGTTAACATTCATGTTGTTCAACTTCATAAAATCTTCTCGTTTTCCTTAAAAATGATTGGCAAAGATATTGAATCCATATCTAAAATTGTTTATCACAAAGGCACTATAACTGTGTAAGTTTTGAGATGGGTACCTGCGACTAATTGGCTACATATAATTATTATTTTTACATCGATACAATCTATTTTTTTAGTTCTGTAAAAATGTACTATCATAAATATTCTATCACAACAACTGCATACCAACTAAAAACGAGCAGCCATCACACAGATATATTTTTAGATAGTACAAATTAACTCCCGAAACAATCTCATGGAATTTCCATTGAAATGCGCCCTGGTTTAATTATGACTTACAATGCTATATGTCAAATATTCTCTTTGTCATATATTCTCCTTTTTTCTTATTCTTGTGTGCTTCCTTTTTATTTAAAGTGTGGTCTTCATGTAGTAAATTAACCAAAAAATTTCTTCGCTTATTCACACAATGTGCTATTCTCTTCTACGTAATGTACAAGTAGCTTCAGTATAATTTAGTTCAAACTGAGCTGATCATCCTTGTACTTGTATGCTTTTCCTGTTCATGTGAACAAAATGTATTTTCATGCTTCCCAGTTCTCGTCCGTTAGCTTCTCTTCTCATATGAATAATATCCAGTAGTGAATCCTGTGCTGTCTCATATATGGTTACGGTTACGAAATGAAACGGCTTGCCAACGATGCCATAAAATGTACCTGAAAATGTCAGAGGATTAATGGAAATATATTATTATCCTTTTTCCATGTGTGTGTGCATGTTCATTCCACAAGGGAACAGATTCCATCCCCATGTGCCACCACCGATACTACTTGTTCTTCCCATTTTCTTCCTTTGCACATTGCATTGTACATTGTACTGCTTGTCAGCATCATCATCATCGGCAGCATGAACTGCCACGGGCACACACGATCTTGATCTTTTCGATCTCACGTTGAAAGAGAAATGAAGCGAGGGAAAATGTTTCCCAGAATTGCCATGTTCACTGCTGGCATTTCTACTGCTGAGGAAAGCATAATATTTCTTTTGACGAAAAGACAGGAAGTAAAATCGTTCTAGTAGGAAACATAAGGACGATGGGAGGATAGGTTAAAATAATTAATGCAAGCCGTGAACCCAACCAATGTATGCATGTATTTCATGTATGTTACATCATAGACACATGGATAGAAAAGAGTGAATTGATAGATCTGTTGCTAACTATGCTAGCGCTAAATTTTACTGGGTTTAATGCAGAACAGACGAGCAAATGTGGTAAATTGAATTGCGGAGTGAAGGGCAGCACAAGTACAACTGAAAATACCCAGTTTTTATGCTGATTTCAGTTCAGACTTTGCATTAATATACGTGTTGACTGATTATGACGTTTCTGATGAAATGAGACATCAGACGAAACGAATGGCTGAGGGAAGCAGCAAAACCAAACATGTCTAGATTTCATAATCAGTTGTACTGGGGGAGTTTACACATACGTTACTGTTCAAAACACAAAGACTGTGGAAGCTTGTGGTCCTGATAGTGTGTACAATAAAGGGACTGTATATTTTGTTTGTACATAGTATGTATGATTTATCTACAAGTTGGATATGATAATACATCAAAATGTAAGTCTTATATGACTCATGTAAAACTGTAACCAAAAACTGACACATGACATGACCATCGTCATTTTTAATTATACAATAGTTTGCATTTTTCGCGGAATACTAAATACACTGTAACCTCATCAAATAGACAGACATACAAATGGGTAACAAGTGACACAATGACAATGGCAGGTGTTTTTCTGATAACATTTGAGGTAAAACGCCTACATAAAATGTATATACATATGTATACCTACAGATAGATCTATTCTTTTTAATATGTACTGCCCAAATAAAGACTGTAACCTACACGGCTAATTCAATATGATGCTAAAATAAACCCATCAAGCTAGGAGTAGCTAAGTGGCGAAGCTATTTGTAATAAGTTAAGCTGATATTTGCTAAGCTC
>JAQFXM010005880.1:0-14172 GCA_034693345.1 Entomobrya multifasciata | reverse complement strand
TAGTCGAAACGTAGACATAATAAAGATTCTATTTATATTAAACTATGTCCTCTAACATCGTTCAAATCCAAGAAAATTATTAAATTATTTGAACAAAAATTTATAGATGGATTGTGTAAGCAATTTTGTCACTACCTAACAACTTTTAACTGGCTTGACTAGTAAGCGAAGTAAAGAAAACAGTGGCAATGAACGCCAACAAGGGTCATTGTTAATACTTTTCGACAAATATTTGACTACATTTTACTTAATAGTATGTAGAAACTTATGTTCATGAACATACAACGTGTCTGAACATCTTCATTCAGTTTATAAGGTATATGGTACATGTATGTGTTTTTTTGATGATAAATTTCTCTGAACTGCCTAATTGGTGCTTATTTAAGTATTTATCAAACAATTTTAGTGCTCTAAACTTTAAAATATTTTGCATCGAAATAATTTCAAACAGTGAGGAATAATTATGAAGTTTCAAAGAAATTTAAAAGAATATGATATATAATGTTCCACGTCATGATGATTGAGCACCTGTTAATACGATAAAATGAGTGTATTTACGAAACTGATTCTTTGCATTGGAAAAAAATAAAACATGACAATCTACTTTGATACAATAATAAATCAATTTATCATAATGTTTTACTTTTACGATTAGGCAACACATTTGAAACACATTTGTCCATCGAAAATTCGAATTTGAAAATTATTTTTAAAGATATGTGGAATTGTTTTGTTATCTAAACGATTTATTTTTAAGGACTTTAGTGTAAGCATCTAAAAATGAACAAACGTTTGTGATAACGATAAAAAAACCTTTAGAAGTAAAGCCTCATTAAAAGATCTCTAGCTCGTCACACTAACAACCAAGTTGCTGTTTAATTAAAAATAAGTATCCGTAGTTGCATCAACATGTTTAATTTTAATGTAAAGTAACGTATAATGAATAAAGAATTCATGAAATTAAGGTTCATTGCTATACATTCGATAAATTTGTTATCTTATTAGATTAACAGACAACATTTTTAGAATACTTACTTAAGCTTTAGAAATTCTTCTGGTCATTATCGGTAAGACAAATAATGTTTGCAATGGTCTTTTAAATTCCGTTTTAAATTTTATTGTTAGAAGAATATTTGTATACTTAACGGTTTCCGACATTCAAAAACCTTTTTAAACAATTTATTTTTCATTTGTTGCGTTTGGTAACACCCAAAATATGGATTACATTAATGGCTGTTTGGCTATAAAATAACGCTGCTTATTAACTTACCAATGTTGGGGATAAAATAATGAGCAAGCTTTCAAATAGACCAACAATTTTTTATCAGTGATTAATTCGACATAGTGGTAGCACAAGGTACAACAGGAAAAATAAATACATAAATACTTGGGGATGCACACATAAAAATGTAATACAAGGATAAGAACATACCACTTCGTTGGAACTATGATTTGAATGAAACCCAAATTCTTTCTATATTTTGACGACTCATTTAAGTATTATTGAAACTGATGTAACTTTTTTCGAGACCAGCAACTGAAAATCGGCATCTGACGGATTTCTTTGATTTTTTGTGTTTGATGCATGGGGCCCGTGTCCACTCCAAAAACCATTCAGAACTCTCGCAGGTGGACTTTAGTGGCTAAAAATGGATACCCCTAAAAATGGTCAATTTTGCCGGATGTAGCTTACTCAAAGCCCATAAAATCTTGAAAGCTCAATACTTTGGCGTGTATGAAACATCGTTAGAATTGGGACGCTTTAATGAAGACAAAATGGTATTGCATTTGGCTGCAGCTAACTCCTAATGTTTCTTAGGGTCGAATGATGTACCCCGGTACAATATTATTTCTCCAAAAAATCATGAAATTTCTTCACAAAAATTAATTTTTCTCAAATATTGACGAAACTACGAAAACCCAGCCGAAAATTTTTTGGGTATATTTTACCTTGATCTAAGACTGAAGGAATTTCTTAAAAATCTGGAATGACAAAAAATTGGGAAGTGTTTGACTAAGCAGAGAAATATCATGCCACATTTCCAAAATTTCTTATATAGTCATAATTTACGCATGAAATAGCTAACAAATGATACAAAATGTAACAAAATGTTATCGTAAGCTGTAACTAATAAAACATGGTATAAGTTTTGACATTTTAGAAAATTTTGGAAGTTTTTCATGAAGAAAAGAAGGTCGCAGATTCGGCCTGTGAACGCTAACTAATTTGATTAATTTTAATAAAAACAATTCGAATTTATTTTTTCGAATCTATTTTTCGTAGTAAAAATAATTAACCTAACATTTAAACAAATGCCAATATGTTATGTGGTAATGGTAATACATTTGTAATTAATTACAATACTATATTACGTTTATATTTTCAAAGTTTCACTTTGTCCCCGATTTAGCTAAACCCTATGTTAAACGCAATGCTAAACCCTCATGCTAAACCCATGCTAAACCCTCATGCTAAACCCATACTAAACCCTCATGCTAAACCCAATGCTAAACCCTCATGCTAAACCCAATGCTAAACCCTCATGCTAAACCCATACTAAACCCTCATGCTAAACCCATACTAAACCCTCATGCTAAACCCATACTAAACTAATCCATGCCTAGCAGCAAACCACACTACACTCCATGCTTAACCTATGATAAAATTTTGGCTAAACCCAGTTCTGCTGTCAATGCTAACTCAGTTCAAAAGTTCATGCGAAACCAGTTGTGTACTCCTTGCGTACTCAGTTCTACACATCATACTAAACTCTTCTGCACTCCGAGCTAAAATCCTTACATAACCCAAATCCTAAATAAAATACCATTAAATACACTGGTCGCATTGTACCCACGGGTTACTTTCCACTAACCGCTGGCGGCACTGATGATGATTATTTTCTTTGTTAATGTTTGGATCTTCTTCCACAAAGTGCATGGCTCTACGCTTTTTTAATAATTAGGATAAACATGCTGTCATCGGACTCAGTCCTTTTGTTTTTGATTTGAATCATGGTTATGTTTTGATGAGTGCCCACGTCCTACATCACGAACTGAGTTTGTTACGGTAGTGGATAATTTCTCTAGTTTGGCTCCTTCCATGGTAGGTTCCAATTGTGGATCACACTTGGACAAAAGCAATATAGCTTTGTGGTTGGCTATGCTTTTGCTCTATCTGGTCGATGGATTCTGAGATAAAAATAAACTTGATTCGCTGTTATGATAATAAATATTATTTTTAAAGAACGGCAAAGACAAAATATTTAAACCTTAAAACTTACAAGCATGGTCAGAATATTTTTGTGGTGTTCCATATCCCCGATTTTTAGTTTGGTTTAGAAGTCTTCAAATTGAGATTGGTCATTATTTTCTTTATTTATGTCCGGATCTTCTCCTTCAAAGTCCACGGCTCTTGATAACGTTTTCACTTTGTGCATGAATATTATACACAAACTTGGGCTGTAACTGAAATTCACAATTAAGCCATGGTGTTTTGTCACTTACTTCTCGCGAATCGTTTGTTCAATTACGAATAATTGTTGTTTTCGAAATTGTTTACGCTGAAAAGTTGAAAATATATTGAAAACTTAAAAATTACTTTAAATAAATTTTAGTTTGTTACGTTGTTTGGTTTTGTTTATTTTTATGAAATAAACTTACAACTCTGGAAGTTCTATTCTAAACGTTTTGAAGCTTAAATCCGGTTTACCGATCCCATCGGCTGGGGGTATTTTTCTCTGATCGTGATCACTTACAACTTGAATGAAGTCTTTGACAAATGGTGTTTCCTTTTTTTTATTTCTTCGAAGTTATTTAATTCGAAAATGGTCATTTCTCGGTTCCTCAATTTTGCCCAACCTGATGCATTTGCCCAACCTGTCGGTTAAGTTTTCTTTTTTTGCGTACTTCTAATTCTGATTCCGCTAATCTGACTGACTTTTGTATTTCATGATTAGCCTTTTAATGCTCATATACAACTATGCATACATTCTCTTGCTCTTCTTCGCCAGATTTTAATAGCTAATGAATACATCTGGGTCTACATGTGATTGATACCCTTTTTGGTATGTCCTGCTAAAAAGTCATTTACCAAATATCGGATATTTCGAAGGAGGACTTTTTTGTCTTTTGTGCCATAAGTCGTGCATTCAATTTAGATTCTTCTTAACAAAATGACAGACTTGTAGCGCAATAAATTCTCTATACCATAGGCTACGGTTGCAAAACTTAAGAAAAGCAGACGAATGATATAATTATTACAGATTTTATTTTGTTTTAATTCTCATGAAACATGAATATTTCACACGTAAAACGTTACATACTTTGTGCTTTGTTCAATGAGCAGCAAATCGATAGTTCCCACTCACACAATCTCCATCAAACAAGCAAAATTCAAGGTTGTCTTTTTCTTTACACAATGTCATGTAAGTGCTGTCGTATGTCGTATGTGGTATGTTGACCTGTGACCTTTTAACGCAACAACAAAACGTTTCTCATTGCGATATCATCTTCAAAATTCAAAATATGGTATATTGTCGCTTCCACACTATTTTATGTAGCACATGCCACTTCACCTCTTGAATTATTTATCGATTTCTATTTGGTAATTTGGAAATTCAACTCATCATTCGTGCCGTTGTCCATGGCTTTTTGCACTAAAGCTAATGAATTGGAACCCTATAGAATAGCGATGAAATATCGAATCAAGAAACTCTACGTTTGTCGAACTATATGTACAGATATTTAGCTAAACTCGCTTCTTCTCTCAACCTCCAAACATTAAGGCATATGATACGCCCACGCATGGCAACATCACTTAGCCCCAATTATCCGTCTCTTTTTCCTTTTTTTGTAAAGATTTAAAAATGACTTTGAAATTACATGGAGAGTTGGAAAATGAATTTAGAGATTTAATTAGCAACGTTGGAAATGTAATTTGATAATATAAGTACCAAATCAGGCGGTACTCGAGCTCAATTTTAAAAATTCCACACACAAGCTTATAGGCTTTGGCTGCATAAACAAAGCAATGATTCAGTATTCTACGTAATTTTAGACCATAATAAATCGATGTGGGGTCTCAATATGTTTATCAATTTTTCAATCGCGTTCCCAACTTTTTGCTGGGAACGCGAGATTTTATCACCTTAAGAAATGGTTTGATTAAAACTAGCATGTTATATGGAAATAGTTAATTTAAATAATGGATTTAAATAATGGATTAGTGGGGTAAAAATATGTGGTGTTGCATTTGGTTTGCCAGTCGTTGGTCATTATCGCGCTTGTGACTAGACAAACTTTAGATTAGTATTACAAACTATACATCAGTATAGTTTGTCGAAATAAACAACATTGAATTTTCTGTTGTGGGTTCAACCAGACATCTTTATAATTGAGGGGTGATCGTATTAGTACAATGTGTGTACCCAAAATCAAGCGAATATAAGTTATGGGGGGAAATACGAGCAAGCAGTTATCAAGACACAGTGACGAATTGGAACAGTTAAGCGTCAAGTAGAAGTTTACTGCAAACGAAGATTCCTTTCTGATCAAGATTAAACAAAGGATCATTGAAAGACAGTTTTTATGAGAAAGTTTATTATAATCATATTTGTTTAAGTGAAAATCTTAAGTGTTTTAAGAGAATCATCCAGGAAAACGTGATTGCGAGGGTTAAGGCTTACTTTTATTTTTAAGCAATTTTCCTCTTTGCCAGCCTCAAAGTACTGGTTGTTCTGGTCGTTTTTATGTGGCTGGTTGCCATGGCGTTATGTTTGGGTGCAATTGTGTATTTAACTGCTCTACAGCATTACCGAGAGCGACGAGCACGGGACCCAATGTCGGGTATGAACTGTGATGTGGATGATGACCCTCCAGTAACTCTTGAGGAATTTATGATAAAACTGTTCCTCAAGTTGTACCGCCTCCACGTAAATTAGCTAATGTTTTAATTGATATGCCTGGTTGTGAGGAGTCTGTTTTTTATATATTATTTCAGTGCCAAAACTATTTTCCAGAATCGGCCGCCCATACAAACGACCATAGCGCTTTGGAATTATAATAAGTCATAACGATCTTTTTTGCATGCATTTTTGTCTGAACTTATACGTAATTATTTCATATTTCTCCGAAAAGGCTTTAATAAAAATTCATTGTAAATAACGAATTTTTGCTGATTTTAAAATTTTGTGTATAGTGCATTTTTGTAAAACATGCTGTAAGTTAAATATTTTATGCAATACTCAAAATTAAATCATAAAACTTTTAGAAAAGTCAAGGAACTTTTAGAACTTTTTACATCAAGGAATCATGAAACTTTTTAAACCTTTTAACTCTACTATGTAAACATCTTTATTGTCATATGCGTCATGTAGATCCTTTGGCAATTAATATTGCTTGGAATAAAGTAGTAAATGTGCTACTTCATCAAACCCATATGCAGTTGAGAAATTGCATACAAAGCTTTCCTCATGTAATCTGTTTAAGCGAAAATCAAACTTCTTTGCAATTCCAGGAAAGCACTGGCTGGATTCTTTAAGCAATGGAACAATTTTGAGACGGCCGTAACTTCCCAAAATAAACTTAAGCACTTGATGCAGTTCCAAGTTGTCCATAGTTGCATATAAATGAGTATAATATATTTGCAAGGCACAGTCGTGTTTCTCTATATCCTGAAAAGGTGGATACTCGTAACATGTTGAATTAAAAGGAAGAGTCAAAATACTTATTTACTGTATTTTTCTCCATTAGTGAAAGCAGCCTGACAAGAGTCACGAAATAGAGAAATAAACTTAGTTTTAAATAAAGCAAAAGGTTTTGATGACGTATCCATATTATGTTTGGAACGTTGGTCAAAATTAACTTTACACAATCCCATAATTCTGTCATTACTGTAATATGAGCTAGTGATTACGTAATTGCTCATTGAGGATTAGACTGCGTGTAGGTACCAGGGGAAAAGAAGCTGTTTTGGCTTTTATAACAGATGGATACAACAAACGCAGAAAACAAAGTATTTATCGTCATCATTATTAATGTCTGATAATTTAAAATTCAAAACCTCTTCTGGTGAATTGAATGTAGTAACTTTTCGTTTCCCAAAATATTATTGTACTGTTTAATATAGTACCGTGAGGAATTTGGGCACCAAATGGTTATCCTTGGTGTCATATACTTTGGATGACTCGTTCTGATCCATTCACAAGGCTATTTCATGCTATTTTATTTCGGGTGAGAAAATAGAAAATAATGGATCAATTTGTCTCACTTTTAGACACCGTTGAGTAAATATTCCTTGGAAACTGAAAACATTGTTTAGTACTAGATAACAAATTGCGTATTTGAAAAACTCTTGTTTGTTCCTCTTTTTAGAAACACGATATTATCAGAAATAAATAGCAATGTCAATTCAATTCAATGTCATAATTCAATACTACGTATGATACTTTTATTTGACAATGGTAGGAATCGAAGGTATACGCATCAAGTGTTTACGTTGGCAGTAATTCTCCGCCATGTAACTAACTTTAGTATTAAGTCAATTACAATTCGAGCAAATTAATCCTTAATAAACACTTGACTGTATTTTGAAGCGTAGCTCACATTCAACTTGGTGCGGTCTATTTTTCTAGAAACTTGTCCTAGGTATCTCACGGGCAAGTCCAATCAAAATTTACCAATCACTAGTTGATTGTAAATAGTCAATGTTAATTACTTGACTGTATGAGAGTTAATCTCCAAGACCTAGGCTAGGTATCTCACGCCTAAGTTAATCAAAACTACGTGAAGATATATATTTTACTTTAATTAATTCTATTTGTTTACAAACATGATTACAAAATCTTCTATTAAAATTGGTTAATCATATATATTTTTAAACTTTAATTTCATATTTAGTTTAAATCAATGTATGGAGTTTACCATTACAAAGATAGAGATTTTGACTCATTTAACTTTCAATATAATTCTTAGGGCAAGTTGCATATAAACATATATTCCTTTATTGATAATCAACTTGTAATTAAGTTAATAAGAGATGGACTCATCGTTGAGCACAATGGTTATCCTATTTAGTATCTATACTTATGAATACGAGTTCATTTATTGGTTGTGTTTTTCCGTTTAATTTACATTTAAAGGTTTAGGCTTCAGCCTCTCAAGTGGACTTTAATTGAATTTGATCCGGCTTCCATGTCCGGAGTTTATAATTACCTGAAACTGACCTAAGCGTCAGTGAAGTGATTTTACTTATTTATTATTTTCTTCATTCCACTATATCTGGATTATTATGTCTGGATATCTTCATAATTCTCACTAGTTAAATGTAATTATATTTTTCACTCGGAACATCTCCTGGAACTTGAATTTTAAGATTTACAGAAATATATTCTCTGTATATTCTCCGTAGTCCGTCAGCATGCAAGATATATAATCCTGGAAAGTTGACGAAGTTCAAGCAAGAAGGCAAAAACATGGTCACCGTAGTAGTCTCCGCGCGTACAAGAGTTCTGGAACAACTAGTACTTTCGAGCAACTCCTAGGTTACATGAATTCACCAACAAGCATCGAAGTAATTTGCGTAGAAGTTCATTTCAAATAAGACGTAATTATACGGCTTAGTAACTATTCACTATAATTCAAGAGAAGTTCAATATAATATATATAGTTTTTAATTCAAGTTAATTGTTCTTCTTATGGACAATAATTTTTAGTTAAGTGCTTCACTTATCACTTTGTATCTATTGTCACTAATATCGAGGGAATTGATGTTAATTAATACGAAGCTTCACGATTTACCAAGTGTCTTCTTTATAATTCAATTTCAGAATGCTACTGCAAACACATAAAGGTGTTTCAATGAGATATGGAATCTCAAGTTCCTCATCTGAAAGTGGAACAATTGTGTCGTCATCAATATCTGGAATCAGATCCTCCTGATTTTTATTTGGACGCAGAACTTTACAATATCCAGCAGGAAGATTAGAAGTAGAATATTTTGCCCAAACGCGACATAATGAACATTTGCAATTTTGACTTAAATTGCGAATGTGGATTGCGGAATGTCCGTGTTGATAAGCATCGAAAACAATCAAGTGGAACACAATTTCCTTGTATTGTTGGTACGAGTAAAATGATATGATCATTTCATAAGCATCTTGATAATCTTTCTCATTTTCCAAGGCAAATCGTAATCCTAATCCTTTGTGTTGAGTTGTAAAATGAAGTGAGTCACAGCACAACGAACTAAGCCAAAGGAATTCCAATAAACTATGTTCCTTTGAATTAAATTTGATTGGTACAATTGAACAAACATTTGATTCGCTTGAATTTGCAAAAGCTGCATTGTCATTAGAATCTTCAGAAGGGTATTCTAAATATTCCGATCCCTTCCAATTTGAATCTGGGTAATCATTTTCCATGGTTGTAGATTTCGTTGGTGTCTGTTTGGACTTTGGTGTATTAGTATTTTGGGATATGGGGTCTGATTTAATTTGAATTTTGGAATGCCGGATTTTTGATGGATCATTTTGATTAGTTCTCTGAGACTCAGAATGATTTAAATTTTGGCCAAGAGGACTGTTTGACGATAATGGAGTAGGTTTTATAGATGACTTGCGTCGAGTGGTGCCTGGAGCCTTAGATGATGAGGACGCGTGAGGAACAGAGTTAGATAACTTGTCGCGACAGGGTTTAGTGGAAGATGAGGAAAATTTGTTACTAGATGAATTTAGCTGAGAGGACGATGAATGAGTAAAAGGATGAGATGTCGTCGAACTATTTTGATGATTTGACTGTGGGTAATAATTGTGGTTAGGATTTCTCTGAGGACGGCGAGGTGGATTATAAGATCCTGAAGTAGAAGCTTGGAAATGATTACGCGGAGCGTATCGAGAATTATATCTTGGGCTATATTTTTGATGAGTGAACGAATTCCAATTTTTAAATCTCGGCTCGGCTTCTCGAAAAGGATTATAATTTGGTCTTGGGCGATTCCTTGATTTAGTATTTGGGTTTTGGTTGTGTAATTGTGATTGGGAATCTGTACGAGTTGAATTTAGACTAAGACTGGATAGCTGTAGATCATCCACTTCTACGGAAGTAGACGGAGCTGATTGTGTTTGGACGACTTGATTGTTTGGTTGGTTTACTTGTTTGTTAACTTGGTTTACTGAATGCCTCTGATAATTAGGATTAGAATTACGAGGACTATAGTTGTTTGTACCTTGACGATTGAAATTCATATTATGGTGTCCAGACATTCGAATGGGATTAGTAGTATGACAATAGAATTTGAGTGATGAGATTATGGAAGATGTGTTGCTTATAATAGGTAGTATAGGATTGACATAGGATTAATCGTGGAGACGCATTGGCATTGTTAAAAACACATTTTACTTTTGTTTAATTATTTTCCAAAATTAGCACGTCATTAATTTAGTTAGCAGAAGTCCATTAATTATTTGTCTTAGGTAATGTTGAATATTATGAATCCCAGAATTGACATTATATATTGTTATACCAAATGATCAACCCTGCTCAAAATCAGTTTGTATATTTTTATGCACTATTTTAGTTTATTTTATTAATAAATGTTTTAAGTTCTATTTACTGGGTCAATTGATGAACCCTGATACTTTTATACTAATATTAACTGAAACTTTTGCTTTACTCTAAAAGTTAAGTGTTATTAAAGCGCGATAATAGAAACAATGAAAACTACTCAAACTGACTAATCGAGATTCGGTTAACTAAACGAATAAGAATGAATTTGATTTAGAATGATCACTTGCACGCAATCATAATGAATAATCGCACCGACGATAAACTATTTTTTAGGTTGTGATGAATTTTAAATCGAACTCACTACTGAAAGTTTGGTATATAGTTTAATGTTCCTTTAATTTCACTGTTTAACTATGAGAGCTACTTGAAAATAGATGGAAAACATGATGAATCACTGCGGGGTGAAATGAGATTTAGGCTTCTTCTAACTTGCCTCCAAAGTTCCTGAGCAGCTTTGAATTTCCAATGTTTGAATAATTAAGAAGTAAATAAAATTTATAGTAAATGTATCTTATCTTAATTTGTTACGAATCCTTGTGATGCGATCCGGGTCTGTCCTAAGAACTGCGCTGAGCCGCGGAGCTCGTGTCCCAAGAGTACCTCCAACGACGCCAAAAAAAATCGTGTCCACACGAAATCACAATAAAAACCGGAGGAAAACAAGGAAAAGGATAAGGCACAGGGGTTTAACAGATGTCACCAATTTAATAATAGAGCCTTTCCAGGCCGGAATTAATTATTTGGAAGTTTAGTTAATAAAGATGATGATAATGATGTATTTTGATGAATATGGGATGGATAAGAAATGGCATCAAAATCAGTAGATTTGAGGGAGAAAAGAGAGCGAAAATAGTTGTTTATTAGAGCATCAGCGTATGAGGACAGACAACGAGAATAGCTTTGTATGCAGCATTATAGTATAATTATTGAGAATAAAAGGGTGAGAACAGGATGTTAGGGGAGTCAAACAATAGTGGTATTTTAAAGGGAAAATGTACATGAATGCACAATATGCGTATAAATAGAACAGATATGAATAATTGATATTTTTACAGACATGACGTCACACTATCACTAGACATAGTCTAAAGGACAAAGAGATATTCAACTACACAAATTTGGTTATTTTATTACATCCATCGCCTGTATGAAAAGTAAATGTCCACATTTACAATTCTCGGTTGCACTTATAAAATACTGTCTAGTTTTAGTCAATAAAAGTTGGGAATTTGTGTACTTATTAAGGCTAGATGTAAAGATTAGGGACACACAAAACAAATTATTTAGATTGTAATTCAATTTATCTTGAAAGGCTGATCAGTGATGATGTTGATGGTGTTGGTGGTAGATGAATTGGTATTAGTAGTCGTCTGCTGTGGTAAGGGAGAGAGATGATAGTTGAGGGGTGAGTTTACCATAGGCGGCATAGCAGGTGGATGTTAAGTCGAGGTCATAAGCCTCAGAGATTACAATACATTGTTGTACGCATTGTAACACGGAGAAACAGAAGGGTTGAGAGATGTAGCATTGTTGTGATGGTGGTGGATGAGGATGAGCTGCATTGCAGTGAACTGATGAATTTGAGATGTGCAGGTGGTAACCAATTATAACCAGAGCTGGTCAGTAAAAAAAATATAATTCAAGGTGTCATAGTGTTGCTGCATTTGAGAGCAAATAGGTAACACAGGTAGAGTTGAGAGAGACTGCAAACTACATGAACAAAAGGAGATAATTAGATACATTGAGTTTAATTTCAATTTGAGGTTTGGAAATTTTTGAGTGATGATGATGATTAAAGATGCATGGCAGGTTGGTTTTTGAAATTATTTTCAAGTATTGAGTAGATGAAATGTAGATGAGGTGATGTAGTAAAGGGGGATGAATTTTTCATTGAAGTAGATGAGCATTAAAGATGAGAGAGATGAGAGTTGACATGGAGACGTGAACAAAAGAAAGTAAAGATGAGAATAACGAGTCACATAGCTGTATGTGAGAATACTAATGTATCGGCTACAACGTTATTCTGGAAATGGTAGTTTTAAAGGAATACATGATAGATGGATTTTCTTCCAATTTTTGATTTCAAAGACGAAGATTAGATATAAAGGTTTTGAACAAACTCCCTAGTTTTTCTACTTACAAACTAAATTGCTTAATCACACATTCAATCAAACATACTTACTATATGTACTAATTATTACTTACTTACTATCCTTTAGTTTAGCTACCTAAAGGACATGTAAATTTTTACATGAGTTCAGGGTTGACCAATTACATCAATTTATTGCCAAAATAAATTTAATCTCAAGTTACCAATTTTTGATTTCTCTTATCAGAATTACATATTGTTGGTTGATCTTGATAAATCCAATTATGATATATGAGGAGTTAACTTAAATGTTATCAGATCAAGGATCCATTTGATCTGATAGCATTAGCTGTAACTTCTTTAATTTTCAAGAAAGTGAATTTTTAACAACTCGTAAGTTTTTAACATCTAAATTTTTAAGCAAACAATGGCTGGTCAATCGAACTGGGTAATACTTTATTTAATAACAATTAGTTAACTTTAATTATTTATATATTTCAAAACTAAACAAATATTTAATTTACGTTAAATATGGATAATTTTGTGGGCTTCTTAATTATATCCATATGCATATTCTATATGTATAATATTCTAAGTTATTCATAGCAACTTTTAATTAAACATGTTAACTCGAAGAATATTTATGATTAAATATTACTGAGTAACTATAATTCACAATAAGTTTAATAGAAAAGGTATGTTATCATTTCGTAATTAATTTTACAATTCTTTATGTAATTACAATTAACTTTAATTTAATTATTGTCGTTTGAAGGTTGCAACTTATATAACTTATGGCGCCTATTATTATTTTTAGGTTATTTAAAGTAACATTGAACAATGAGTTACCTGGACATACCAACTGTTATACCATTCCACAATTGTAAATGCATATATTGCAATTGATTACAAAAGTCTATTCTTCCCGTAAGCTTCGACTTACGGTGACAATTCAGTCAGTGTCATACAATTCGCTATACAGGCAAAACTGCTTCGATATTCTTTACTAAGCTGGTTTAAGCTACAAACATCTGTTCATTGATAATAACTTGTTGAAACTTTTATAGATGTGTTGAGTACTTGAATTGAAGTACTTGTTCTGTTATTATGCAATATCATTGATTTATTACTGCACTATTTATTCCTTAGCTAAACATTTTTCTGGCCTATTATGATTCATTTATTTTCATTTTGAATTCTTTTATTTTTCTTTATGAAATTCTTTTATTTTTCTTTATGATTCACTTTAATTCCATTTATTTTTCTTGTGATTCAGGTAGACAAACCTACTGGCTTCGGAATGTCTTGATCATCTTAGTCATGCACTTTCTTCATTATTTTATTCTGAGCGCATCCATTATTTATATATTTATTTTCAATTATTTAATTTTTGTTTTGCTGCGCTATCTTTTTGTTTAATTCTTGTATATTCTTTTAATTAGGACTTGACGTAGAGGATAACTTCAGGCAGTACTTACTCAGACCATAATTCTCCGCCATGCAAGCTGAGGCTTTTACAC
>JAQFXM010005879.1:0-14174 GCA_034693345.1 Entomobrya multifasciata | reverse complement strand
GGACTTGCAGCTACATTAATGCATGCGTTTAAAAAATTATTATAATTTTTGGAAATATACTTGGTAACAAGTATGGATGGAGCTGATTCTTATCCCAAGCACTTCAATTGTATATAATCTAATCCCGTTATGAAAATCATACTGTTTTAGTGTAGAATAGTATTTGAAAACGATATTATTTCCTCATCTAATTCTCCAGAAATTCATTTTTGGTGTTTGGGGGAAATGCAAGACATCCTTGGAATTAAATTCAAATCCAATGCTTTATTCTCAACTGACAGTTTTGTAACGTAGAACGCATATGTATTGTGATTTCAACTTTACTAAGCTCAGAAAAACAGGAAGCTCAATTTTGCATTCTCATTGTACCCCCATTTAATTGTCTATTTTTGTTTATCATCTTTCTGGGTTTTTAAACAGGAAGGTCGAATTTTACGTTGAACGAAAATTAAAACATTGCACCATTGTATTTATTAGTTTCCACTCATTTTGCTATCTCATATTTGACATCTTTCAATCAACCTGTAGTATATCCGCTTATCAATTCGGCAATCGCATAACAATTAAAAACGAAATAAAGGTTTACATAAAAGCTTATAAGTATAAGCTACTACAGTATTCTATGAGATTTTCATTTTAAACGATATATATGTACTATTTCATAGGATTTAGCGATGCGATTAGCTACAATGATCTCAAATACGCTTGAGCTAAATACTACGAATTCCGATATTATAATGAAAGTAATGAACTCACCTGATACCCATAAATCGCATAATCCATCACTTAACGGCCATGTCGCTTCGTTAAGTTCAAATACCATCGCGAACGGCATGACTATAAGTGCGACAAACAAATCAGAGACCGCGAGTGAAACCAGCAAATAATTTTGTGGTTTTCTCAGTTTTCGCACCAGAATCACAGAAAGACAGACGAGAACGTTGCCAATTATTGTTACTAAAACTAGTAGGGTCAATATGAGACCCTTGAGAATTGCGTACATTACAGGCATTTTTCACTTATGCCAATTCACAGGAAAATACCATTAACGTAGCCAACGCGTTATCAATGAAATCCATTAAGTGTAATTGCAACACTCATCTCAACTACATTTTTGCCAATATGTTAGTTTGTTGGCCAATTGTAAGCACAAATTTCTAGATTTTGTAAAGCCGTTATTTTTTAAACAATTTTTTAGATTTTTTATACTGATTTCATACTGACCGTTACTTTCATATTTATATTTTTTGATTTTCAATGAATCACATTCACATTTCACCTATACCTTATAAACATATCCTTTCACACTTAATATCTACTGCCATATCTTATAGGCAGTATTCAAACAGTCTGGAACACTTTTAGATAATTTTTAGGAAATAACCAAATATTATTATTGTTGTACACTCATTGTTCAACAGTAACTGCTAGACGCGGCAACAAAAAAGTACCGAAATTTTCTCCCTCAACTCAAAAGTAATCAGCAACATATGCATTCACTAAAATAACATCCACAATTTAAAAGAAACAATGCACTCACACAACTGCTCATGTTTCAAATTGCACATATGTATTCCTACTAAAAAGAGACAAAGCGACGAACTCTTGAAACAATACAAACTGGAGAAAGTGAGGAGACTAGTGTTATGAATGTAAATAAAACTTTCACATTACACATTTTCTTCACGTATAATGATAGGTTAGCGTTAAATTATACAAATGGAGAAAACCCAGCATGCAGCCCACTGCTGAAAGCTTCTTTCGCACATTTCACCTTCTCCCGTCATTATTTACCCCCGCACCACCACCACACCATGGTCAATCTACGAGAGAGAGAGGCGAAATTTGTGTTAATTTTCCCATCAGAGCTCTGCAGTAAAAATAGTGTATTATTTATTGTTTTTACATAGCACTAATTTACAGCGGTGGTATACGGTTTTTTTTGTTTCATATTTTTAGCTGGACTAAATATAACGCAGCAGGCATTTGCTCAAAAAGGTTTTTAGCATGTGAGTTGAATGTCAAAGAGAAATAAAGAGAGAACTTTCATAGAATAAAAGCGAACGATACTCCGAACCAACGTCCGGCCTGGAACAAACTGAAACTGTTGTAGAACTGGCAATGGAAAGACTATCATCATCTTAAAACAGAGGCAGCGTTCTCGTGGTTTTTTTCTTCTGCTGCTACTTTTATTACTGACAATGCGACGCTTATTTTGCTATGCTAGATCATTCATGGATGTGTATACATATTTCCTCGCTTGCACCGAAAAAACCGAATAGTGACATAAGCAGCCAGCTCAACAGCCAACCAACCAGGCCAAAAAAAGAGTAGCAGCAGTCATCACAGTAGTGAAATTTGGTGGTTGCTTTTTTCCCTTTTGCTCTTGATCCAGTTTTTGTGTGTTAATGTGTGGGAGCAAGCCAAATAGTTTCCACTTACAAGTTGCGTTTCGTAGTACACACTTGGGTTACTTTTTTTAAGGCTGAAAAAAAAACAGTTATTTCCTCTTTTTGAGTGCGTCCGTGGTAAAGCATTTCAAAATAGTAGTCATCAACAAAAAGCAAACAGAGGTGTTTCACATGAGATTCACAGCCAGTGACAGGAAACGCTGAGAAATTAATCATGAGTGGATGGCGTTTTTTGGAATTCAGATTATTTTATTTATTTTTTTCAGATACTACATAGAATTATTATTTTTAGAAAGGTAATATTCAATATACAATGTAATCATAACAAAAAAAACTAAGTAGGTAAAGAGAATTATAATGTTGTTCAATAAAAACCCACATGCATAACTTTGGATGCAAGAATGACCAAACAATTCCAAAAAAATTCAATCAATTTCAAGTGGGAAATGTGTTTGCATTCATATAGCTCGTGAGACTTGTACTACGAATCAGTAAGCATTCCAGTTTCTATTTCAATGACTCTACTTGTGGGATTGTTTCCCTTATCAGAAGTCATAGATTGTACTTAAGGTTTATGTAAAATATTATACATATTTCTGTTTTCCTTGTTGTTGTTTTTGGTCTTTCCAGATTCAATACTATAAGCAAAATACAGTACAATCATCTTGAAAAAAAAACATTATATTGCGCGTACTCACGCAACTTGAACCAGGTAAACTAATATCCTTTTCGCATAACACAAACTCGTCATATTCTTTTTTGGGGTAGTGGTGGTGGTGGTGGAATGCAATGTCCGCTTTACTGGGATTTTTCCTGGGTTCAGTTCAGCTCATAGTCATAAAATAAGTAATACAGACGATGTCGATATAATTAATGAATAGACGAAAGTATCAGTTTAACTACCAAGTTTAGTGGGAAGTATATGAACCTAGTTGAGTTTTTCTTCCATGGAACACAAACACTCCCTCACTTCCACCACCACACACATGGGAAAAACGCCAAATGGATTATTTAGTTTGTAAGCCACAAATGAAGATACATGATTAGCCTTACGGTAACAGAGAAACAGTTTAAAAAATTGAGAGATGATGTAGTTTTGTAGTTACATTTTATGTTTCATTTTGTTGTTTTTATACAAGATGAGATAAACGGAACTTTTAATGTGCGCACATTCCATGTACTCGGGTTTTCACAAGTTCGCAGCATTTTTGTAGATGTGTAAACTTGATATATAGTGATTGTAACAGGATAAGTGGAGTAAAACAACTGTGTTTTACGTTGGGTATAACCTTTCCCCGATATGATTTTAACTAGAACATAAAATACGCGTGTTTTAATGATAAGGTGTATACGATAAGCTTATAATTAATTTCCGTTTATAATTTGAACATACTATTGCTTTTAGCGTTTCGTGTACATCATTCGTGTGTAGGGCATATCAGTAAATGTAACCCTTTCGTCAATTAGCAGTATAAATTGAGTTTTGATTCTCATAATGCCCCTACTAACTTTACTTTTTGTAAAGAAATTAGTTTACTCGTTTCTCCCATGTCGAACCCGACAGAAGAATAGTTGTAATGTAACAAAATTTCCGATTGCTCATGACATGCTCTCAAATATAAAATGACTCATGTTTAGTAAAATAAGATTAAACTTTTATGCAATGGGATCAATAAAGTTATCCAGCAATTTTTTGCGTTTGACTTATTGCATAATGCATCCCCATTGCATTGCAAGCCTGATGTACTACTCATGTTAGTCACTTAATAGCGGGGCCATAACCTCGTGTCGTGTCTCATTCAACTTCGACACATTTGATTCCTGGACAAGGCAAAAATCAAAGTAAATGTCAGACGAATATACGGCAATTCACTAATGCTCACGTACTTTATACAATTATAAAATTCCATAAATCACATTGAAAGTGTGTTGTTGTGAATGACTAATTGGGTGGCAACATTGAAATTCATCTTTGTTCTAAATTATTTTTGTTCAGCTCAGGTGTAGGAATAAAAAGGTTGAGTTTGACCTTCAGTCAATCAAATCATTATTTTTAGCTCTGTCTCTGTCAAAATTTTCAACAATTATTGTTTCTACGAGGTAAACAAGAATTGAAATATATTTTTGTGAAACTAAAATAGTCTACTTATATGTGCATGCACAAATTGCTAAAAAGTAGTCTGCAAAAATAGACTAGTAATTTTACCCAGCCTAGGTCTGAAAATGTTTGCATGTTCAGTTCCGAGTCCCGAATCAGTTTGCCCTTTTTTACTAACAGAACCAGAGAAATATGTAGAAGTTATGCACACCTACTTTCTTCCAAGCAACTCGTCCTAACAAACAAGCGAAGTGACAAGCAAAATGAACAAGGTAATGGGGTATTGTGAAACGCTATGCTTTTGAAATGAAACTGAAAATAAAATCTTTAAAAGAAAACCTTAATTTTCCTCCGAAACCGTAGATCACACATTATGGGGCTGCAGTATAACTTTCCAAATAAAAAACTAATTGATTACATACAGATTACAGATAACATTTTAAAGTAAAAACTATGAAAAAGCTTTGAAATTGATTGCTTCTCCAGCGCTTCTACGAACAGCATGCATCTCTTCTTCTGTCTTCATTGAAATCGAAAATATTATGCTATGCACCATTCCACTACACTATGCTCACATTTAACACGGTGCCCCATCTTTCCAAGTCCTTTTCCGCGGCATACGGCGTTCCCATATTTATGCTGCTTGTTATGGATTTCATGGAAATGGACTACACTTCATCTTCACTTCATCATACTATGTTCCTGATGTTGATGATAATCCATCCAGCTCGTGTACAACAACTGAATCACCTGATTGTAGTGAAAACTTTGAAAACGACGTGTTTCTATATTTGTTGAGCTACTTTAAATTTGGTGAAAGTGAAAACTTGGCTTCATTCTAGCCTAATTTGACATGTCAGTGTTAATTATTTTCATATGATGTGTGAAGAAAGCAAGAGAGCAACCTAAACACTAAAAGTGTTCGAAAAGAATACAAGTGCAGTTTTGTGTATTGTCAAGATAATACTTAGCAGTTGGAGAATCTTGGAGTTAATCAAATATTTTAACAATGTCGCGCGTTCTTACTAAAGCAAGAATTCCATTCGAGAGGACAAGAAGGTCACAGTTTAGAGGAAGCTATCAATATCGAAAAGCTGCTAGTGATGCCGCTCCCAATACAAATGCTGGCTATGTAGTCCTGTAAGTTAATCACGATCATTTCACAAGGCTAATCATAAACATAATATAGCTCTCAATATCCATTTAGAACTAATATCTATATGAATTTGTATTAACAGTTTGCCTGAAGTCCCACATGATACTCCAGAGACAAATCAATTGCTTCGGATTAGCGAAACTCCGAATTTTGATGCATTGACTAAACAGTCATGTAGAAATGCAGTAGGAAAGCTCGCCCTTGAAGTTGAGTCGCATGTGTGGAGAATTGAGGATTCCTTGAAGGGTAAGAGTACTTTTGTGTAATTATATTTTAACTGCAGGTGTATCATTATCACTACTGAACTAAAATTGATTACTGGTTTGTTATGTTGATTTGTAGATCCAAATTTCCCTAGGACGTACGAAAGTGTGATTGATCCAATAGAGAAACTTAGTGTTCCATTTGATTATGCTTGGAGTGTAGTGAAAACATTAAATTTAGTTAAGAATAAATTCATCCCTTCAGACGGATATCTGGACTTACATAACAGAGCAAGATCGGCCAGAAGCAAGAAGTACCATAGCTTACCAATTTACTATGCTTGCAAGGTATAATTTTATTTAGAATACATTTGTCGTATCATTTATAAGATTTGAGAACATTGATTAGTATATTTGACAAATATGTTACTTTTGCGACAGGAAATTAAAACTGATTCTGCAAGGCTTCAAGAACCACAACAAAGAGTGGTGGATAAGTTTCTGTTGGAAGGAAGACTTAATGGTATTGAACTAACTGGGGATGAAGCAGTTCAAATGAATAATGTTCTTCAGAAACTCAACGAGCTGAAAAGGGTGTATGCTGAAAATGTGGAAACTGCTACATCTAAATTTCGTCAGTTGTTAATTGATCCGCAGTACATTGGTGAAATGCCAGTTCAGCTACTGCGAAACTTAGCCAAGGACAAGTATGTGGTTGCAATCGTGTGCTATTTTTAACAGTTAATGTGTATACTATTTGTATTAATCAAAATGTGAATTTTTTACTTGTTTAGATCACAAGCCAGTAAAGGCCCATGGATAGTAACTTTGCAGGATCAAGTGTATAAAAGTTTCCTTGAATATTGTCCTGAAAGAGCGTTGAGATGGAATGCGTGGTTAGCACATAATTCGAGAGCGTCTGGTTTTATGGACAAACAAGTTAATAATAGTATTCATATTGAAGATATCAGAATGAAGAGGTAATCTTTATTTATAAGTATGTGACAAAAGTATGTATGTCTACAGTTGTGTGACATGGGATTGTTGGATTCTTCTTTAGGGCGGAGCAGGCAAAATTACTTGGATTTGACAACTACTCTGACATGTCGATGAAAACAAAAATGGCTGGTAATGTGGACAATGTTCGAGCAATGCTGGCAACGTTGTTTACAAGTGGTAAATATGTGATTGATTATAAACTCTGTTTTGTAGAATAAGTGGAAAGGTTATTAACGTTATTCTTGAAACTTTAATTTCAACAGCGAAACCAAAGCAAGATGAAGAGTTAGATAGTCTACAGTCTTTTGCGGCGTCACGTGGATTTGAATCAAATTTCAAGGCATGGGATATAGATTTTTGGAGAAGAAAACAGCGTTCCTCAATTCATACGTAATTTTCTCACATTATTCTGAAATACAAGTTAACATATTTTTGCTGTTCCGAAGATAGCTTTTTCATTGAACTAGATCACTAAAAATTAAAAACATGTTTTTCTTTTAGGATGGATGAATTTGCTATGTCTGAATTTTTCCCGTTCCCTCATGTATGGAAAACTCTCTGTAATTTAGCTGAGGAATTATTTGGAATAAAAATAAATGAAAAACCAACGTCTGCTTGGAATGAGGATGTAACATTTTATGAAATTCTTGACGGGTCATCCGGGGCTAAAATGGGAGGATTCTATTTAGATCCTTATACAAGGTGATTTCGTAAATCTTTACATTGACAACAAAATGAATAGTTTGTTGTATTGAAAGCATATTATCTAACTTACTGATTTCTTTAGACCAACGGAGAAAGCAACTGTCGGATCTTGGATGATTGGAAACAAAAACCGATGTGGTGTACGAAATGTAGACCCCCTTGCAACTCTAGTCTTTAATTTCCCACCTCCATTGTACGGAAAACCATCTTTACTGTCTTTTGATGATGTCTACAATTTGTTTGGAAAGGTGCAATTAATACATTTTTAAACCACAACTTTCTACGATGCAATCATTTAAAAAAAATTAAGTAAATGTCTAAAATAACGGTTTATGTTGTAGTTTGGCCACGTACTTCAACATGTCCTTACTACCGTCCCATTTAATGAAGTTTCAGGGACTACTAACATTGAATGGGACGCTGTGTTAGTTCCTTCAAAATTCATGACCATGTGGTAGGTCCAAGATTGCCTGTTTCTTAAGTTTGTTCGATTTTTTAGAGAATATGAAATGTTCATCCAATTGTTAAATGTTTTATGTTTAACGCAGGCTGGGCAATAAAACAATTGTGAAAGAACTGTCAGCCCATTTTGATTCTGGTGAAAAACTTGCTGACGATCAAGTCAGAGACGTTTTAAGATCGAGAAAGCACTTGGCTGCATTTGATTTGTGTCACCAATTGTACCTGTCATCTGTAGACTTGGAATTATATTCAAGGTAAGGTTGCGCTACTGAATTTCTGTATTCACCAGTTCAGATAGCAGATAAAAATTAATTCTGTGGTGTTTCATGTAACCGCAGTAAGGACTTTTGGAAGGATATCGTGTCAAAACAATGGGCTTTGTACAAGAATCCCTTACCCCTCGACAAGAAGGATTTACATTTGTGCTCAACAAATGAGATCTTCAGTGGGGACTTTGCAGCTGCTTATTATTCAACATTGTGGTCTCACATGCTTGCTGCAGATATTTATCAATCGTTTGTGGAATCGAATAAGAGAGAAATGTGGAGGGTACAAGGGTTAAGGTACGTGATGCTTGTGATTGTGATAGTTTACCCATTTATACTTCCTGTAATATTTACTTTGTTTTAATTGAACAAATCATATTTATATCCAAACAGATTCAGAGCAAGCTTCTTATCAATGGGTGGAGGTTATCACCCGAATAAAGTATTCAGACAATGCCGTGGAAGAGATCCGTGCCCGGATGCATTTTTGTGGTCACTTGGCTTGAGGGAATTTCCAAAGAATATTGGTGGTGATGATTCAAATTCAGAGCCTTCTGCACAAACTACTGTGAAATCAGAAACCGCTAGAGCTAGCTAATATTATTATCGTTTACAGTGCGTAATTTTGAATGACGTAAATAAAATATTATTTAGAAACTAAAGCTCTATCGTGGAGCATTGTTAAGAATGTAATGTTATTGTGATTTTTCTTGGTTATCTTTTCGGTCGGTAATGTTGAAGGTATTTTAATACTTCGTTGGATTAACAATACTATGTAATCTACACAGGTGTAATACTAGTCGAAATTGAAAGTATAAAATCGTTACAAAAGTTTACCACTAACTGAACAGTGGCCTATAGTGTTTTGTTTAATAGCATAATGGTGATCATTGATATCCCGCAAATACGTCATAGTTGTTGTAATTTTTACTGAATCCAATGTTATTCCTGTGGGAAGAATGTAGAAGTGATCCACTTAAACTTGGTTTTGTTTTTAATGTTGTGTCAATTTGGTTGTTTTCACCCAAGATCCTTGCGAGTATATTTCTAACAACTGTCACTTGTGCACCTCGTTGGGTCGCGTAAAGTTTTCCAGTTAATCCATATGTGTCCCAGCATCCAATCATATTCTCTTGACTTCCGATAGCTTGCGGTGCTATAATTATGAGATCATTGGCTTCAGCTAGTTCCAGGTATCCACTGTTTACCAAGTGACTGGTTCCATTAAATTCTCTGCCAGTCAAACATCCATGGAAGTAAAAATGCAGAAAGCAAGTACGCTCAAAACAATGTGTTGGCACATATATGTAGCCGACAGTGTCCATGAAATGTTGTCCCTCAAATCCATAGAAAAATTCTGTTTGATCAAAAGCCATCAAATTTGCCATGTTTGCTCGGGGTCCATCTGTCAAAAATAAAGTTGCAAAATTGTACTGCAAATTTTCATATGCCAGCTTTTACAAAAATTGAGTTTTTATTTCATACTCTGAGGACTACGGATTAGATCACCCAGTAGAAATCTCAGTGCTTCAAATGCTCCTGATAGTCCACAGTTTCCTAAGAATAGAGTTTCTGGTGATGACTCTTCTCGACAAGGTCCTCCAGAGTTAAATGTTGGCTGCATAAAATCACTCATCAAAAATCATAACAGTCTTTGTAAAGCGAAGCAATTAAATATCAAGCTTACCAACACTTGAGAGGCATCCTGAACCCTAGTTTTTATAGCACACAGATTTTGAATGAATGGTTCGTAAATCCTGACAACTGTCAAGCTTAAATCTGGAAGAATACGAAATGATAGAAGACTCTCACAATGCCCCAAATTTTTCCACAAACAACATTAAGATAAGCAGCATTGATGCACCACCGATTAGTTGACTTAGACATTTTAGTTTTTAAACCTACCAAGGTCAAAGAAGGCACTCCGACTTCCAGCATAAACATATAACCTTTTGTTTCTAAGATTTTGTGTATTTTCTATAAGTCCTTGACGCTCATATTCTCGAATGTCAGCTATTGCAAGTTCAGGGTCATAGGTTCGATTTGCCCCAACAATTGTACAAGCATCATCATACTCTGCTTCCGTTCCAGTACCTGGTCCACATCGATAATATGCTGTGAGAAATCATACAATGCATTATATCATATCCGTTCCACGAGATTCCAAAACTAATCACCGGAAACTTTGATTAAACGTGTGAGCAGGAGATGTTCACAATTTGGTTTACACATTTTTCTACTTACCATGAGAAAATGTTGCTATTCCATAAAACAAAGACGAATACGATATCTGTAGTTGTTGTGCAAAAGTACCTTAAAGTAAAAATAGTCTTAAGTATAGGTCATATTTGTTGTGGAACTCCTAACCCAAGAGTATTGATTTAGAGAAAGTATTTGCTAATTTTTTAAGCAGTGTAAAAGAATTTGTAAAAATGTAATGTTATTAATTTTAATTTACACACGTAGTCAATAGTATATTATCTATTGTTGTGAGTCACCTATGGGACAACAGAACTTATGTACTGGACATGGCAAGACTCTTGAATAAAGATCAATTTCAATTTCAATTTACCTCCACTTGAAAATCCCGATAATGTTATCCAATCCTTGTAAACATTATGGTGACCTAAATGTACATTAAATTCCAGGTTATTCAAAGATACATACATACATTTAGATGCATGCATACCAACTTGAGTTTATAATGTCGCATGCATTAAAAATGATCACGCTATTATAAGGTAACATCAACCATTTCTTCTTGGAATATTGAATTCAAATATTTTCCCCATTGATATTTCTTATGTAGTGTGTACCTAAAGTTAATATCGGTGGATCCGGTGGTCTTGAAGAATTTTGTTGTGCACGCACATGCGCAAATATTAAATTGCACAAAAACACTATTAAACGTTTTGAGAACATTACGGATTATTTTTTATATATTATTAGTCGCAAGCTTGATATAGGAAACTGGAATATTATTGACTGCTCAGTTCTCAGTTCTCCTTCTCAAATGATTGACGAACTTATGGAATTTATAAACACTTTTGCATTGCACAACAAAACTAATATGATGTATCTTATTAGAAATTTCATGAAACGGACAAAACAAACATCTCTTATGCAAACAATGCAAAACAAGAAGTGATGAGTGATGATGCGTCACGGAAAATTCATCTTGAATCTTACGATTAACTAGACTGAAAGAGATTCATAGACTTCTTCTCCTGGTGAAGAATTCGCAAAATAAAAATTCATGTTCATGTCCATGCATTATTTAGTTAAACCAATTTATGCTTTGTATTTGCTTGGCAAATGCCAATAAGCTCCACTCTGCAAATTACGCTTCGTAGAAAAATTTCAAATTTTTATTTTTGGATATGTTATGTAACCCACATTGCACATTAAAAACCTTTATCTGCAGAAATCCCTTTAGGTGAGAGTGTGTGTACATAGTATAAAGCGTTAAAAAATCAAAGAGATAGTATTCAACTCATCTCATTCCATGCAACTGCCCAATATGTATGTTATGTATTTGTGTTTGCCATTAAGACACATAAGCCGCAAACCAAAAAAGCGTTCACCCTCCCCTCACCGTTCATTTATTTGCACTTTTACATTTCACCTTTGGTATCTATAATAGCACAATAGTTATAAATTAGCTCTCCATGCCATGCTATTAACAGTAAACTAGTAATCAACAAACCAACACTTAAAATAAATTCACTGAATGAAGATCACTTTGTGCGGTGTAACATTGACAAGATGCTTGCACTTACTATTACTGATGATGTTTGCGATTCGATGACGTAAGTAAACTCAAATCTGCAAACGAGCGTAAGTGTGAAATCGCTTGCTAGTGCGTCAATTACTTTTAAAACATAAACGTTTGATGACAGTTTTTACTCTGGAACGTTATTGTCCACGTCTAGTTTAAAATTTTGCGTATACAATACAACAGGAATATGTTATTGGTACTGCACATCACTGTTTTCAACTAAAAAAAGACTATCATGATTCGGTCATGATATCAAATGAAATTATACTTGCACCTCTGGGTTACATATACGTAAGTATCTTAATAGTTACACCTACACTATATAACATAATATCATTGTTGTTCAGTGCTTAAAATGACACTTGCAGCCCTTTGTTCGTAGGCGATATGCGATATATGAGATTCAAACTAAAAATTACTTTCAATTTTTAACTTTTTATGCAAAAAGGACAGCATTCTACAATCAGAGAGTATCAGAGTATATTATTGCTCCAAACACTTATCGAAGACATGACATGGTTCATAATCGTACAGAAGGGTGATAGGGATCATTGGGATTGTGAAGACAGATTTCATGATTTTCTTACATTTTTGTTGCATAACACACACAAAGCCAAGTAAAAAATATTGCAAACTAGAAAACTGCAAAATATGTCAATTATGCATCTAAATAGGTATTTAAAACATATTTCGCTTCATACGTATGTGTATATCATTCCTGACAATAATGGCTGCAAGTTGTACATCATTTTCTCAATAATTAGTTGCCCATCAACAATAAGTGCTTACATATGCTTTAAAAGATGATTGAGATTGAGTCTGGTTGGTTTGGTATAAAGTACCCTCTTCGCATTCATTACGTTATATAATTGCTACTTGTTATGCGTGCGTGAATGATAATTTTACAATTGAAGATGCGCATGCAAAAATTCCTTTCATTTTCATGTGCGTAGTGCGTAGCCCATGCAACGTGTGGCGTAGGTTGCGGCGTGTGTAGGTCGAATAACTTGTACCATTGTTATGTAATCAACCACAAGTACCTAGGGAAGATTCAACAATGTAAAATGCAATATTATTTGTTTCAAAAACTAATGCACGGAAGTTGACGTTGAGGAGCTATAATTTTTATTTTACTGTTTTTAGATATCTTTATAGACTTTATAGCAAAAAAAAATTTACTTGCAATTTTTTGCTGATTTTATAAACCGATTATTTACACGGAACATTTTAGCTGATTTTGAGATTTATAACTTTACAACTTTTTTCATTCATGGTAGTTTTATATGAATTGAATATTACTGATTGGAATGATTAAAATGATAACGTCTTTAATTGTGTAAACAACATGTACTAACTACACATAAATACATATATATTACTAAATTGTGCAAGTACAAAAGGGGAGGAAAATACTTAAATCTATTATATACATGCTACATGCAGGTTGTGTATAAATGTAAATGTACACAGGATTATATTTGCACGGTATGCAATGCTATTTTCGAACACAAATATTAATGATGTAAACTTTACTTACTCAAATTAACTGTTGTTGAAGCTGTTCTATCAGAGCTTGGCAGTCCCCAACTGTTTTCATTTACGTGAAAACTTGCAGAATACTCATTTAATTGGGGTGCAGACAAAATGATATCATAATGATTGACTGGAAACGGACAAAAATATAACAAGAAAGAGTCGTTCCCATATTTGGAGTATGTTGCATAAGTACTGCAACGAAATAAATGAACACCAGTCCCAGTTATCAATAGTCCACCAACAAACGAAATTGTCCACGTCAGTATTCGTACCTCCATTGTTTGCCACAATTTTAAATGGTTTAATTTTAATTAAATATAACTTTTGTAAACTTGGGGGATAATGGAAAATATGATTGGTAATTTGTAGATGTTTGCACTGCACGTGGAATAGTTTTTACAAACTTGGGACATTTTTTGCTAAATTTTCCTGTTCATCTTGTATATGTTTTAGTATGAAATATTCTCGTTAGCAGTGGCGCAAATCCTACCATATATAAGCTAAAAGTCAGGTCACTAGCCGTGAGCATTCTCACTGATTGGTTGCTTGGTTGTGTTTAT